>JAKGSA010000541.1:44261-81826 GCA_033558755.1 Philaethria dido
TGAAGTGCTTTGACGATTGGAAAAACCGTTGGCATAAGTGTATTGTATCTGAGGGGGATTATTTTGAAGGTGACAACATAAATATTGATAAATAAATAAATATTTTTTCTTAAAAATACAAAGTCACCTTACTTTTTGAACACACCTCGTATATAGAAGCCGTAGAGGTATTTAAATTATATAAAGACTTAACAGCTAAGCTATAGCGTAATCTACAAATATAATTAAATATTGTCATTCGTTAGTATTATATAAAAGAAATTCTTTTATTGCGTACATGAGATATTCTTGACAGCATTAGCCCTTTTTTCACGCTTCACGCATCCCAGTAAAGGTAAAGAACACAGTATTCCATTCTCCACTTATAATTGGCGGAACCTAACGCTGCGCCTTGTCTTACAAAATGTCTTAAATACAATTCACCTGATTGGGGATCGAACTCAGAACTAATCGTGTTTATAGTCAATTAATGGGATAATTCGAATTATGAGATTATAAATATGGGAAATACTTGGGAAAATTATATTTAAAGAATAGAATATTATGTTCTTTATTGTATACGTGCCGTCTAACTATAAATGAGAGTGGATGTAGGTTCAATTTCCAATTGGTATAAGATTATATATAAATTATCTTTATTTTCCCGCTCTAGTACAACGCAGTAGTTACCTATATTTAAATAATTGGGCTTATTTTAAACAATTGTAGTAAATCACGACTTTTAACTAGAAATATAGAATTTTATTTACGTCGGAATTGGTAAGGGCTATTACGCACTGTCGACCATTAGGAGTACGGCTACAAATGGAAATGTTCATACTACGAGCAACTGTCGTAACGACCAGACACCACTCACAAAATGACGTCGCCTATCGATAACGAAAACTGGATATAGAATCCCCTAAAGCTATTTGGCATTTATTTTTTTTTAACTTTACGCTGTATCCCGCATATAGCGGGGTAGGCAGAGGGAACCAGAGAACCTAGTGTTAAGACACTCCAATCTCTTTCAACAATTGCGTTCCCCACTTTCCGCCGAATTGACTCAACTCCGTGCTTTGCCTTGTTACCAAACCCAAGAAATGAAAATACTAAATTTTACATTTCCTGGAGTGGGAATCGAACCCACAACCTGACGTGTTTACAGTGGCATGCTTGTGCCTCTGCGCCACGACAGGCGTTAATTGGATTATACGAGTGACGAATATACTAATCGTAATAATAATATACTTGTAATACAGTCTGGCTGTAGTCTGTCGCAGTCTGTCTATGTTTTGGTCGCCGTTGAAGTCGAAGGTCGAAGTTGCCGTCGACCAAAACATAGGCAACTATAGCCAGAAGACCGAGCCGAGCGACAGAAAATACAAGTAAAATATATTAAGTTACAGTCGCCGGCGACCAAGCTACCGGCGACTACTCGACAGTGCGTATAAGCTCTAAGGGAAGGGCTCATTTAAAATACAAAAGTTTTGTTACTTACATCTTATTTAGAACATAGAGCTTAGCACGCAATGTCTTTACTCACAAGTTATTAGCGTGGGGCAATTGTAATTTGCTATGGTATATACATACAATATGAGGCCATCACAGCGCAGACGAACAGTAACTGTAAACATTATGGTTGTAGGTTCGATGACATCTCGGAAATATGATTATATTTTAATGTATCTCATTTTCCCGCTCTGGTCAGTGGGGTATGGAATTGTTGAAAGAGAACGGAGTGTCTTAACACTGGGTTCTCTGATTCCCTCTGCCTACCCTGCTATATGCGGGATACACTTAGTAAGATGAAGCGCATTGTTGACTTCCACCACTCAACACGCAAAGTTTCGAATTCGGATGGAAAGAAAGAACGAAATTTCTTGACTTTAAATTTTGTCTTACTTCCCTGCTATGAGGGAAAGGGACAGATAGACATTTATGTGATGAAAGTAAATAAATCCATATAACATACAAAGCTTAAAGAAGTTGATAAGTAGACTAAATATATAAATGACTAAATCGAAAAATATTCAAGGAAATCAAACACTTTCAGGCAAAAAGTTTTTGAATAAAATACATACATAGCTTCACACTGCATCCCGCACATAGCAGGGTAGGCAGAGGGTACCAGAGAATTTAGTGTTAAGACACACTTTCCGGCGAATTCAGGCATTGCGTGCTGAGTGGCGGAATGCCGCGCTTTGCCTTGTTACCAAACCCAGGAAATGAAAAATTCCATTTCCTGGAGTGGGAATCGAACCCACAACCTGTCACGTTTACAATCGCACACTTGTGCCTCTGCCCCACAACAGGTGTTAAATAAAATAAAAATAGAATTTACAGATAAAACTTAAAAATGCAAGTATGTATTTTTGGTTTATTTTACTTTTTTGCATATGGTGCAGATATTTTTATTTATATCTTATATATATAACGAGACAGGCAATGAGAACATAGTGTTAAGACACTTTATTTACTCCTTACACCACATCAAATCTTTAAAAGACATTGCATGTTGAGTAACGCTCCCAAACCCAACACTGCGCTTACCGCACAGGAGAAATGGAAATAATTTAAAAATTCTATTCCGATTTTAGTTTTGTATTTTTACTTGTACACACAAGAAAGAAATATATATACAAAGATCTGTATATGACTGAGTGAATATTTTGTATTATTTTAATAATTACACTAATTCAATATTTTCATAAGAGACTAACCATCAGTTACAAAAAAAAAACAAACCAACAGTTTTTATATTTTAATAACTAATCCTATTTTCTTAACCATTTAACGTTGAAAAATTTAAAATAATGAAACTGCTGCTCTTTCAGGTGGTTAATCAAACAGTTTGCACCATTTGTCACTATGTTATACTCGTATATTAATATTTCTGTCTATATATACAAAAAACCTGTGTGGGATGACAATGTACAGACGAAACTACTAGCCATAAAAAGCTAAAATTTGGCATATAGGTCCTTTGAAGAGTTTAGGCAAGTACAAAGAGAGAATTTCAATTTCAGACAAAAGCAGGCAACATAAGACAAGAATTTTAATTTAATAATTTTCAAAAATGAAATCATAGGGGACAGTCTTTTACACAACATATTTGGACACCAAATGAATTTTCCAATCAATGGTTATATTAGAATTAGCTTTTCCCAATATAAGTTGCACTCGGCAAAAAATAACAATCACTACTTGTTTCCTCAACAACCAACAAAGTGTAGTTTCTAAATGTATTACAAAACTGGTTCTTATGACTCACTATGTAAATTATGTTGGTAAGAGTTAAGCATTATGACAATTTACTTTACTCATAACTATAATATTGTATTGTTTTCTTATAAGAATGTGACAATTATTGAAAAGTGTAAGCGTAAATATTTTAAAATTATATAGATTTAAAGAATAATACATAAATAAATTAAATATAGTTAATCTAATATTCATCTAGTATAATATCCATCATGAATACGTTTCGTAAAACTAATAAAAACACACTTTTATTACAAAAGTCTCTACTTAATATAAAAAAAGACACATTAGCAGTAACAAGAATTCAAACAATGATGGGAAAACCTACAACATTAGACCTAAAAAGCATTACACAAATTACTATATTTCACACATATATAGCTTCACAAAGTACTTACACTTCAAGTATCCTGTCTCCCTTACGTATACCGGCCTGTTCAGCAGCACCTTGCTCCAGAACAGCACTAACATGCTGTAAGGGAGCGTATAATTCACCATTAATCGATCTCAACTGCCCGCCCTCGGAAACTTGGCCGCGGACATTGAAACCAAAACCCGTATCTGTTTTGTAAATAGTAACGCGACGGGGCCCATTGTTAGTCAGTGTAGCTTTATTTTTATCGGACCGAACGATACTGTTATTATCGGCCTCTGTCTCAGCCATTTTGAACAATTTTGATCACAGATGTCATATGGACTTTATGATGGTTGTCAAGTGACAACGTTCGAAATTGTAAATAAGGCGTATTTGTACTGTGTGAGAGTAAGTGGGTGATGCATGTGAAATAAATAAGGACGGAATTATTTAATTTATAAATTATTATTAATTGTAAATTACATATTATATTATGCAAAGAGCAAAACTTAAATAAGATATATCCTTTTAATGAACATCCCTAACAGAAATTGAGCAGTATATATTGATGTTTTAAATATGAAATGAAAGTAAAAAAATAACAAACAACAAAACAAAATCTTATATCAAATATTTAATTTAATATATGAAGTATTAGTAATACCTTCAGCAAGTATCTCAAATATACTAAGTAAGAAAAGCGTCTGAAGGATTTTCCTTTTCTAAGAATATAAGATCCTTTCTGTACGATGTATAAAGAAGTAAATATATAAAATTAAAATGTTATTCTTTATATTAAATTTATAGTAAATAAAAGCCGTTGATAAATTTAAGCATCATTAAAATGTATTCATATGACCAAAATACAGATAATCATTAAAAATAGCAATAGTTTAAAAAGAAAAGGAAACACCGCCATCTCTCGCCACCTCATCAAACTAAATAAAACGATAACGTCGATAAAACAGTACATATATAAGAGAAAATCAACATATAGATGGCAGAAGTACCGAAACAACGTGGTAACAAGAAAATCGTAACTACATCAAAATCAGCTGTGAACATCAGTATGGCCGATCAAATATATAAAAAATAATACGCTATAATCACATTACACTAGTAAAGTGCTGTTTTAGTGCTCGCCTGTAAAATTTAAATATTAAACAACCATATTTACTGTTGACTTAGTGTTGCGTCATGACAGACTCTCACTGACAAATAAATACAATAAAATTGATAGAGATTACGACTAACAAAGTAGCATTTCTATTTCGCACATAACTTCCAGTCCACGTCTCATCTCATGTGAATAGTGTATACGCAATAATGAGTAGTGTACGGTTGAGCTTCGTCTCCGTAGGAAGGATTGCTGTGAGGAGAACCACACCACTGACACCAGGTTAGTGTTTAAACTTGTTTTTCCAACTATTTGGATGGTTTCCAAGTGCGTCGCAATACACTTTTGTGTTTGATAACAACTACGCTTTAATATCATTTCTTATTGGAATCTAACCTTATTTGAATAATATTTTATTACTAAATAATGCTATGTCGAGGCTATAACAAGGTCATTAACGTTAAAATTGTATAACCGATTTATTTGGAAGGTCTTTTATGTGTAATTTATGTTTGTATTCACAGATTATGTTAGTTATGTGAATATAAAGATATTTTATAAATAGAGTAGAAATGGTAGAATTTATGAATATTTTATTTATATGTTCGTAGGTTATTCACTGTCAAATATGTTTAGGGTTGAACATTGGATTAAAATTTTTCGTTTTATTTAAAATTTATATTATGTTGCAATAAAATTTATCTTAAATGTTAACGATTTTAATATTTGCAACTAAGTTATTCATATTACTAATAATATCCAATATTTATTTATTCTATTCATCCAATATCATCTAAGTACTTGCAAATTTATCTTAATCTTATCAAATTAGTACAAACTAAAAATAATTTATTTTACTATTATATACATAAAATTAAAATGACTTATATATTTTTATTGCTTCACAAAGTTATTTTTACAAAAACTCAAAAGAAATCGAAAAATTTGTTTCCAAAGACTGGAGTTTCAAAAACAATGTGGGTAAAAAGAAAGTGTTAACATTGTTTCTCAGTAATGCAATGCTAAAGCTTTGTTCTTTTATTTTCACACTGCGAGTTGTAACAATGGAATATGTAGTACGATATTGCTTTCATTCGTCTTGATGGATAAATGATAAACGTTATAAAAATATTATTTATTTAAGTTAGCTAATGTCAGTATTGTCAGTAACAAAAAGTGATATAAAATGCATTTAAATCATAGAATTATTCAATAAAAAAATATATTTTTTCTTATTAGTTTTAATTATTATGCATCACGGTTTAGATATATACTTATGTGTATGAATGTGTTGCTTAACTAATGTCAAAAAATAAATGGCATAAATTTTTATGGAATATGTGTTTAAAGGAAAAATAATGTGGTTTTCCTAACTGTGATGAAAAGAGTTGAGTTTTTGAATTGAATTTGTATGAAAAGCTAAATATGGCGGATGTTGGCACTAGGTTTGTGCTTGTTGTTTATGTATTAGTGGGTGACTGGCAGATAATTCACAGTATAAACTAAAGAGCACAAAAAATTAAAATTTGGCTCGTATCTTTCTAAGTAAGTGTAAGACAGTACTAAAAGAAAATTTCTTAAAAATTATAATGGGAAATTTGAGAAATCCTCACTCAGCACTATGAAAATTTATAATTGAAGCGAACAAAGTTGTGTTCTATAATATTTTTTTTTAAACTAAAAAAAAAGTGATAATATGTAATGATATTCCTTATAAA
The DNA here is from genome assembly GCA_033558755.1 of Philaethria dido. Lineage (NCBI taxonomy): Eukaryota > Metazoa > Arthropoda > Insecta > Lepidoptera > Nymphalidae > Philaethria > Philaethria dido. Next base: position 50,695 of record JAKGSA010000541.1, read on the forward strand.
AACTTCAAATATAAATTGCTCTTGAACATTAGCACATTATCCATATAGATTCGAGTTCATTTCTTTTTTTTTAACTTCACACTGTATTCTGCATATAGCAGGGTAAGCAGAGGGAACCTTAGAACCTAGTGTTAAGACTCTCTGTTCTATTACTTCTTAATTGAGGCATTGTATGCTGAGTGGCGGAACTCAACGCCGCGCTTTGCCTAGTTTTCGAGTTCATATCTCGCTAAATAATAAAACTACACTAAATCTGACTACAAAAAAGAAGGTTATCAATTTGACTGGATTTGTTTTTAGATGCATTACCGCTTCACTGGGTGAACCAGTTTTGATGATAATTTCTTTTTATGATAGCTATTGCTTCTGATAAGGTCCCATTTAAATTTAGTTAATATCTAATGAGTACTTTTATTTGTAATAATTGGACATACTAAACTGTATGCTTTTATGCTCAAGTTGAAAAATTTTAATTATTGATAAATTTCACTTTAACGCAAATATTTTAATGCTTTTCTTTAATTACATATGTACATATATAATTTATTTGCATTTTCTCATAAAAAATATATTGGTTGTATTTAAAATATTCTATTATTATTAAACAATAACAATAATTATATCTGTGATGTTAATGTTATTGGTCACTTCCTATATTTGCAATTTTTCTTTTACAAGAGTTATTATTATGGTGTATTTATTCATTCTATGTGTCATACTCTAAGAAAAACATGTTTTGTTTCTTAGAATTTGACTTATTTAACACCTGTTGTGGTGCAAAGGCACAAGTGTGGAATTGTAAACGCGACAGGTTGTGGGTTCGATTGCCACTCCAGGAAATAGGATTTTTTATTTCCTGGGTTTGGTAACAAGGCAAAGTGTGGTGGTGAGTCCACTCAGCACACAATGCTTGAGGCATACTTGAGGATATAGCGTGAAGTTATGTATGTATGTATGTATGTAAGTGATACATACAAATAAGTTAAAATATAAAAAAAATTACAATTATTCACCAAAAATTAAACATGGTTATGATTTTTTTTAGAAAAAAGAATGTTAAAATATCAAACAACTCAAAAAAATGTTTTAAATACAAATATTACATCAATTTGAATAGAACTCACAACCATTGAATGTAGATGATGGTTCCTTTGCTCTATGGTTTTAATACTTCTTCAGCTTCATGCTTTATATTTCTTAGGATAGCCAGAGAGAACCTAGTGTCATAACACTATGATCCTTTTTTATTTTAACCAGTCCCCGTTGACGCGTTAACAACGCGTTGTTTTTAGCAATGTAAGTATAACATTTATTTTATCAATTTAATATACTTTTTATGCATTGTTTTAAAAAAATATTAATATTCTGCACTCCTTCTTTATATGAACTATAAGTGTGCCAAATTTCATGCTCCTCCGTCCTCGTAATTTTCGTAAAAAGTTGTACAAAGTTTTTGCTTCACGTATTTATATATAGATTAATCATTATTGCATGATATTGATGGTAATAATTATGAATTTAATTATAATTTTCAGTATAATGAATGCATGGCGATATTTGATATTTTAACACACTTATATTAGTTTAACCTAAATCTTATTATATTAGTGTGAGAAAATGTTGCAATGCCATGTTTGAAAATTGGCATCTATGTCCGGATCTGTTAAGTTATATTTTTATAAATTATATTATATCTGTGAGAAGCTTTTTTTTTTTTTAATTTATTTCAACCAATCAAAAAAAACAATCGAACCCACATCGAATCGTGTATATGTATCGTGTTACAATCAGACTCCTTGGGATATTTTATATTATCTTCGTGCTTACCACATTCGCGACCGCTGACATGAATTCACGTGATTTAAAATTCTGCTCCTGCTTGGCGCTGATGTGAATTCACGTCATTTCAAATTATTATATTCAATTCAAAACAAATTTTATACTTTTTATCCTCCCCTTGACGAGTTTGCGGTTTATACGTACATTCACGCTGTATCTAATCATACTGAACCTAGTGTTAAGACACTCCGTTCCCCACTTTCCGACGAATTAAGCATTGCGTGCTAAGTGGCGGAACTCAACGCCGCGCTTTGCTTTTACCAAACTCCGGAAACGAAAAATTCCATTTCCTGGAGTGGGAATCGAACCCACAACCTTGACGCGTTTACAGTCGCACGCTTGTGCCTCTGCGCCACGACAGGCGTTGTATAAAAGTGAATTTAGTTTTTTTTCTTCGCAAAAAGAAATTAACATTGAGAAGAGAAGGAGAAAGTGTCACCGATACTTTATGAGTCATTGAACTTTTTATAATGATTAGTATAGATAAAGTGATAAATATAGATAATAATAAGTGCTTTTTTTTTATTTGCCCATAAATATAGTTGTAAAATACATAAGCTATGGTAGAGAGCGGTCATTAAATGATTAATGATTGAAACCAATTAAATAGTAATTGTTGTTGTAATTTAATATGTTAATAGATTTTATTATAACATAAGTATGTATTGACGCCTGTCGTGGCGCAGGGACACAAGGTTGTGGTTTCGATTCCCACGCTAGGAAATGTTAGTATTATCATTTCCTGGGTTTGGTGACAAGGCAAAGCGCGGCGTAGAGTTCCGCCACTCAGCACGCAATGCTTCAATTCGGCGGAAAATGGATAGGAATTGTTGTTAGAGAACGGAGTGTCTTAACACTAGGTTCTCTGGTTCCCTCTGCTATATGCTGCTAGATGTGGGATACAGCGTGAAGCTAAAAAAGAAATAAAAAAATGTAATTGTTATGTATTACTACATATTTGAAGCTATCTTGTCGCAGTGGGACTGCGACTGTAAACGCGGTTGTGGGTTCGGTTCTCGGCTCTGGTAATATAAAGCGGGGCGTTGAGTTGCGTCACTTTACATGTAATATCTTGAATACGGGCGGAAAGCGGCGAACGAAATGTCTTGACACTAGATTCTTTCTGACTGTTATATAGGATAAAGTGGGAAACTGCTGCTTTATGTGTCAGTAGGCGTATGTAGTGCACTTGATAGTAATTAAAAGTTTGCAATGTGGTTTTCGGTTCGAATACCACCTGCTTGAAATGTTCGTTTTTTGCTCTTTATTAAAAAAGGTCTTCTCCTCATAGTTGCCTATGTTTTGGTCGCCGGCGAGTAGTCGACCGTACGTATCTATACTTTATACTAATATATAAAGCTGAAGCGTTTGTTTGTTTGTTTGTTTGAGCTCGCTAATCTCAGGAACTACTGGTTCGAATTGGAAAATACTTTTTGTGTTGAATAGACCATTTATCGAGGAAGGCTTTAGGCTATATAACATCACGCTACAACTATTAGGTCATGTATGATGAACTTATTGTTAATTTCCACTGGCCACGCGAGTGAAGTCGCGGGTTATAGCTAGTAAGGTCTAAAGTATAAGCTAAAAAAATAAAAAGAAAACATAACTTGACATTTGCTAAGTACGTTTTATTTGTTTCTTTTTTTAAGGCAGCTCACTTTGCGAATATTCTTTATGTTCTTACAATCATTATTATTCCATAGGTATTTTTCCATCTTTTTTTGTCCTGCTATGAATGTGTATACATGGTTGCTTCGAAAAGATCGTGATAAAGATTAGTGATAAAAATTCGTGAATTATAATTGATTTAATTATATTTTTTACTTAATTTTAATCTGTTTTAACAATGCTTTAAATCTTATTTACCTAAGCTTTTATTGTGAAGAACATGTTCTGGTCATAATATATATATATATATGACCAGATCATGATCAATATATATATATATATTATATACTATATACTCGCATACGTTATAGGTATAGATTTATTCGGTAAAGCTGAAAGAAATTTTACGTCAAAAAATTTTTTTTATTATTTTGAGTTTTATTTTAATTAAAAAAACTAACGCATGTCGTGGCGCAGAGGCATAGGCGTGCGACTGAAAACGCGACAGGTTGTGGGTTCGATTCCCACTCCAGGAAATGTAAAATTTAGTATTTTCATTTCTTGGGTTTAGTAACAAGGCAGAGCGCGGCGTTGAGTTCCGCCACTCAACACGCAATGCCCCAACTTGGTGGAAAGTGGGGAACGGAAATGTTGAAAGAGAATGGATTGTCTTAACACTAGATCCTCTGGTTCCCTCTGCGTACCCCGCTATATGCGGGATACAGCGTGAAATAAAAAATTAAAAAAAAACTAGGTGATAAGTCAAATATTTTTAGAAATAAAATTTGAATGTAGCAGAATTTGAACCGAATGGTTTTCTTCCAAGCTCTAGCCAATTAAGCTATCTTATCAATCTACTTCGATATTTTAATATGCATGCTACAATTTATTATTGTTGTTATTTTATGAGTACTATAAATATAAATTATTTGTAAAGTATTTCTACATAGTTGCGCTATCCAAAGATTAATAATTATGATTTTGACAAAACAAGAAAACATTTCAAATAGAATGTACTAGAAATTGAAACTATTACGAATAACTCAAAAACTACTCGTCTGCACTAAATTTAAATGGAATTACATCAGAAGCATTAGTTGTCATAAAAATTAAGAATCATCAAAATTGGTTCATCCAGTAAAAAGTTATGCGTTAACACAAAAATGTATAGTCGAATTGAAAACCTCCACCTTTTTTGAAGTCAGCTAATATATGGATAAATATTGGATATTAACTGAGTCACATGTCGCCACAGATTAAAGTAAAGTTCGAAACGTTGGTCTAAAATGTACTTTTTAATACTAATTAATCTCATTATTTTATAATAAATAACACTCAATTCAGCGAAAAGTGGGAAGCGGAGTGTCTTATCACTAGGTTCTCTGGTTCCCTCTGCCTATCCTGCTATATACGGGATACAGCGTGAAGCTAAAAAAAAAGATAAAATATGCACATTTATTGCGGTAAAAATAATTTCACTTAAAACATGTAAAGATCGTATATAGCTGTACCCCGCGCGCGTTGCTACGCCATCAAAGATAAATTTGAAGGAAAGACATTATATACAAATATTCAAATCATTTTGAGTAATTTTAATGATTTTGTTCATTCCAAAAAAAAATTGTGTGGCACCATCTATCGAAAATTGGTCGTAGCCACTCAGAAACCTTCGTGGGTTCATGAATAACAACTTTGCTAAAGATCATCACATGATCATGGTTCACGATTCTATAAGGGACACACAGACAAACGTTCATCTTTATATATATAGATAATATATTGACATTTTCACAAGTAGTATTCGAACCCATAATTATTGTTTACATCGAAATATATCATATCATATTCCTTTTTCTTTGAAGTAGGCAGGTAGACGACGACGACCTCTCTCGGGTCGCTGATCTGTTTGCGACCGTCTTATAAATATACCGCGATAAAAGAAAAAAATGTTTTTATGTGAATGTTAAGAGCTAAGTTGATATTGAGTGTACTATAAATAATCTAAGCCAGGGGTTAGCAACCCGCGGCCTCCTTAATAATTTAATACGGCCCGTTAAATTTTTATTTATACTACATATACGGACATTCTCCCGCTAAAATATATAGGCTTATATTTTTTAACATAATGTTATTATGAATTGAATTATATATAATACTAAGTCAAAAGTGGGGAACAAAAGTGTCTAAATAGAAAGGAGTGTCTTAACCCCTGGTTCTCAGGTTCCCTCTGCCTACCTGCTTCTTCTCTGCTATGTGCGGAATACTTAAATAATAAATAAGAAGACTAATAAATAAATAATGTAAAAATATTATTACGAATAGCTCAAAAACTACTCAAATCAGTCAGATCTTAATAACATTTAAATGAGACCATATCAGAAGCAATGGTTATTCAATAAGAAAAGAATTATCGAAATTGCCCCACCCGGTAAAAAGTTATGCGGTAACCCATAAAGAAACAGTCAAATTGATAACTTCCTCTTTTTTAAGTCGGTTAACTATGTAACAAGTTACAAGTTAGTACTATCAACTAATAAAGTTTTGGCCAAAGTACTCGCACACAATGATTTGTCATAATCACAATATAAACATTATAATTTTTTTTTATTTAGCTTCATGCTGTATCACGCATATAGCATGGTAGGCAGAGGGAACCTGAGAACCTACTGTTAAGACATTCTGTTCCCCACTCTCCGCCGAATTGAGACATTTCGTGCTGAGTGGCGGATCTCAACGCCGCGCTTTGCCTTGTTACCAAAGCAAGAAAATGAAAATACTTCATTTCCTGGAGTGCGAATCGAACCCACAACCTGTCGCGCTTACAGTCGCATGCTTGTGCCTCTGCGCCACGACAGGCGTTAACATGTGATTTTTCTTGTACATATAAATAAGCAGCTTCACGCTTTATCTCGCATTGCAGAGTAATCAGAGAGAACCTAATGTCAAGACACTCCGTTCACGCTTCGAAACATTCGTGTCAAGTGTCGGAACTCATCCTTCTAGCCGGAGCAGAGAAATGAGAATAATTTAAATATAATTATTCTCCTGACTGGAAATCGAACATACAACTATTCGCGGTTACAGTCAGACGGTGTTCCACTGCGCCACGATGACCTCTTATATAGATATTAATTATTCTAAACACGTTTATCAAAGTAGTAGATAAGCCTTTTCTTAGAAGCAAATTATTTTAAATTATTTTACTAAATTGTGAAATAAGAAATAATTTACTTGTTAGTAATCTAGGTTAAGGTCTAACATAATATAATTTTAAATTGTGAATTTTATATGGAATAGTCAAATAATATGCGAAATAAATAGATATTTTTTTTATAAAGTTAATCAATTTTTTTTAAATTGGTATACTTAGTACTTCAAGGCTTAAACCACTGTGGTGCTGTGGCAAAACTATCGCGGTTGTGGGTTCGATTCGGAAGAATTTTATATAAATTATTATTTTTTCGCTCTGGTGAGACAAAAAGCTTCACGCTGTATCCAGCATATAGCAGGGTAGGCAGAGCGAACCTAGTGTTAAGCCACTCCGTTCCCCACTTTCCACTGAATTAAGGCATTGCGTGAGTGGCGGAACTCAACGTCGCGCTTTGTCTTGTTACCAAACCCAGGAAATGGAATTTTTCATTATTAATTGAGTGGGAATCGAACCCACAACCTGTCGCGTTTATAGTCGCATGCTTGTGCCCCTGCGCCACGACAGGCGTTGCTACCCTGCTATATGCGGGATACAGCGTGAAGCTATGTATGTATGTAATACAAAAAGAAGCGTTGAGTGTCGCCACTACTTAGAAGTTTTTTAATTCGAGCGGATAGCGAAGAACGGAGGATTTTGGTCACTAGATTCTCTTTGTATACTATGGAATGAAATGAGAGTGTTAACCTAAAAAAAATCTTATTACAAGGTATTTTGGATTGTATTCATTTCTCTCGCCTTGTTAAGCGCATTTCAAGTTTCAAGCTTTCAAAGTGTACAAGAGCTTATAAGTAAAAGGCGTTATTTCGCAATGTTTGTTTAGAAAATGAACGTTTCCCAAGTCTTGGGTATTAAGTGCGAATACGTTTTCCTTATGCATAAATATCATAATGCAGTGACTATACTGTATCCCGCGACTTCTATTACGTACTTAAGTATTTTACCGTTTTCTTAGGAAATTCTATAATTGTAATCTAGTCTAAATGCTCCTCTACACTCCCTAAGACCTACATACCAAATTTTAGCTTTCGATGGCCAATAGTTTTGCATGTACGTTGTATGTCTGTCACTCGGTTAGGCAAGCAGTTTGGGATATTTTCGAAACTTGCTATTTACGGCGTCGGGTCTTGAAAGAGTTCGATCAAATAGGAATATGATATTGAAATTATGAATTTAAATATTTAAGTTAATGTTTTAAATTATAATGTAATATTTTCTTGATTTGATACCTACCTAACTTCACGCTTTATCCCTAGCGGGGTAGTCCTCGGTCCTCGAGGTAGGGGGAGACCTCGGTTGACCTTCGAGAACACAGTATTAATGATACTGGAGGAAGATCATCTAAAAAGCATGAGAACCCCCGGAGGGCATGCATGAAGATGTTAATGATTGTGGACGAGGCGAAAGAGGTATAGGCAGGGACCGTAGCGTTTGGCGCTCCGTTCCCCAGCTAGGGGATTTGTTACTTTTGGATAATTTCATATGAAAAGTCATATGATCAGTTGAACGATAATCATTTCGCTAATATCAGGTGATATTTTTAATGGATAATGTTTTCTTTCTAAAATCAGCTAAGTTCTTTCATTATAGCGCTTCGTGCCAGTTGAGCACAAATCACTTCGCCAATGTCACGTTGTATGGAGAACATACTTCTTTCTAAAATGCAAATGATTTACGCCCCTTTTGACAACTATCTACATGTCCTTAGAAGGCGTGCTCTTTTGGTTTTGCACTCCTGACCTAAATAAAGTAGTTTTTCACTTTATAAAAAGGAGGTGGTTCTCAATTCCACTATATTTTTTGTTTGTTACCACGCAATTAGCCTGAGTTATGTAAATTTTACTAGGTGTAAAAAAAAATGATGATTTTCCATTTCAAGTAAATCTGATGAGTTTTTGAGTTATTCGTAATAATTTTTCTTTTAAGTGCATTTTATTTGTAGTCATTTTTTTTGTTAAAACCTTAATTATTGGGTAAATCCATCCTCATTTTTCACGTTTGTAATATTAGTAGGATGAATATAGTTAAAATAATATACTTCGTACGGGAATCGAACCTGTAACCATAATTTCTATAACGTTTCTAAAACATTCAAATCGTGAAACAGTAATAGGTGTTATTCATTCCTAGCACTTAGTATGGCTAGATCATGAGAGCTTTACGTAACAACTTTCACTGGCGAGATGCAATTTTGTAAGACGCGTATTATATTATTATTATATTACTATTCGCATGCGATACATTTGTACACGAGAATGTGGAACAACGTGTTGTTTGTTTTTTGTATATTAGTAGTGAGATTGAACACGGTGTTAAGTACATACATACATAGCTTCACGCTGTATCCCGCATATAGCAGGGTAGGCAGAGGGAACCTAGTGTTAAGACACTCCGTTCCTCACTTTCCGCCGAATTGAGGCATTGCGTGCTGAGTGGCGGAACTCACCGCCGCGTTTTGCCTTGTTACCAAACCCAGGAAATGAAAAATTCCATTTCCTGGAGTGGGAATCGAACCCACAACCGGTCGCGCTTACAGTCGCACGCTTGTGCCTCTGCGTTACGACAGGCGGTGTTAAGTTACGCTGTTTAATACATAATGAGTCGAATTAGGATGGAAAGCAGCGAACAGAGTGTCTTGACAATAGAGAGGTGGTAGGAATAAGCTCTAAAAATTGTTTAATTACATGTTCCTTAGATTTTTACTGAACAAAAAAATGTATTTTGTAGTGAAAGTTTCGTCAAAATTGATTTAATGATTTGAAAATTTATTCATTTTAAAGATAGAAAATATTTTAAAAATATGAATTTCGTAATATTAAAATAATTTAATTGAAATCAAGGACTAAAACATTTTTTTATGATTATGCGTATATTCAAATGTATGTCGTGTTAATAATGCAATAAGTAAAGCTCATAGTTGTAATTTAGTAAAAATGTGCAACATTTAATTGGGGTTTTTCGATTTAATATCGCTTAAAACTAATTACCAACTCTAAGTGCAGCTTATTAGCATTAGTGTCATTCTTATTATATGTTATGTAATGCCTCAATTCTGCGGAAAGTGGGGAACGGAGTGTCTTAATACTAGGTTCCTTCTGCTTACCCTGCTATATGCGGGGTACAGCGTGAAGCTATGTATGTATGTATGTAAAAATATGACGAACGTGAAGGTTTACTTAGTTGATTTACAACTGAAAATAAAATTTGCTGATTTCACATATTCCAAAGACCTTCTGACACCTAAAGAATGGCAAGGTCGGTTGCAATATAATTCACGGTCGAGGAATGCCCAGATTCTCATTGGTGATTAAAATTTAATTATGTATAATTGTTTAGGTACATGTAGTAATTATCATTTTTTTTCCACGCTGTGGTTGAAGGTTTGATTCTTACTCCGTGAATGTGTTATATAATAACAAGTTGTATCGCCGCTACGTTGTCGTAGACTTTGAACTACAAAATGTAAAAACTCGTTTGAAACCGTTCGCATAGAAATTTTTGGAATATCCTCTTATACTTGCCAAAAAACCTAACTCCTAATGTTGGCTTTCTATACCTTGTAGTTACAGCTGAGTTATCTGTCAGTAACTTAGTACCTAAGATTCTTATATATGTTAGGTCTCGCCATCTTGCAACACAAAATAGGTCTATAGGTTGCATATTGAGTTAGAATGGAGTGTCGTGGCTCTAGGTTTTCTCTGTACTCCATCAGATAAAGAAAATGAGGAAAACCTAAGTTAGTTAATAGCACTTAGTGTGGTACTAAAAAAGTTATAGCGGTTTTTATAACCGTGCTTTGTAAAAACTATAAAAGTCTTTTTGTTATTTCATATACAAATATTTTTTAAATACGTAAAAAATGTCTTCGTCTAGGATTAGAATCTACTATCCTTTCTTTTTCCAAGCGACATTCTTAAAGATGGTATAAAGTATCTTCAATAGTATTTTAGAGGTTATTAGTATCTTAGTAGTTCCCACTCGGAAGATTGTATTTAAATTATTTCACTTTCTCTGGAAAAACAAATTGCGGTGTAGAGTTCCGCCACTTACCACGTTATGTCTCGAATTAAGGTAGAAAGCGGCGAACGGAGTGTGTTGACACTACGTTCTCTCTGACTATCGAGCTTTTTTACCGGTACTAGTGTACCCGTAAATGCATTAATAACGCATTGCGTAGTGACCTATAGGAGTATGTCCCTTGGTATAAACATGGATGTCAAACCATGGTAGTATGTGTAACATTTATTTTATTAATTTAAATACACTTTTTATGCATTATTCAAAAAACCATATTAGCATTCTGCACTTCTTCTCTATATAAACTATAAGTGTGCCAAGTTTGCTGCTCCTCCGCCCGCGTAATTTTCTTAAAAAGTGGATCCAAAGTTTTTGTTTCACGTATTTATAAATAGATGAAGCTGCTTTTTTCGTTTTAGTAGTTACAACGTATTTTAGTAGTGTGAAGTGATCTAAGATTTTCATCTTATTTGCAATATGTGTTTTCGCTGAGAGCAGTACGGCAATTACCGAAATCGTCGTCGTCATTACAAACGCATTACTAGTTGTAATGCTAAGCGAAAGTTTGTTACTAAAGCTCACCGTTCACTGGATGTAGCGCGATTAAGTGTTTATAGGTTATGACTTCGTGAGGTTACTTTTTTTTTAAATGCCTTTCGCTTGCTTAATATTATGAAATTCCATTTATTTAGGTTAAAGCATTTTATAGGCGTTTTTTCAATACCTTCTTTGATTTAACATCGGTGTTAAACCACTGCTGTATTTAAAGCTAAGGTGTGATAAATTAATTATTATAATGATTGATGATTTTCAATTAAAATAAAAGAATACAAAATATTTTTTATACATATTTAAGTAACTTAAATTATTATAAATCTTTTCTAATTCAATTCAACTTAATTATTTAATTTGTTATTTAAAATATTGTCATGGCTTTTAGTGTTGGAATTTTATTCTAAATTAAAAAAAGGAAAACGGTTGAAGTAAAATTCTTTAAAACATTTTTACGAGTAACTCAAAAATTACTCTCCAGACTAAATTTAAACAGGACTACATCAAAAGCACTAGCTTATATTTCTTCTAGAGATGAGTCCACTTTTGTCAGTAAACAATTCCATTATTTTACTTTTGTAAACTTTAAGTGTAATAAAGAATATAATACAAAATAAAGAATCATGAGAATTGCTTCACCCAGTAAAAAGTTATGCGGGAACACACATACAAAAAATTACAGCCGAATTGAAAACCTCTTCATTTTCGTTTGATAATTAGTAAGTAAAATATAATATTACTTTATGTTATTATTATACATTAGAATATAATTATTTATCCTTTTTTTTTATTTTATCCCCCATATAACAGGGTAGACAGAGGTAACCTGAGAACCTAGTGTTAAGACACTCCGTTCTCTTACAACAATTCCGTTCCCCACTTTCCGCCAAATTGAGTCATAAATTTTAATATAATATATTAAATGTATAGCGCAGAGCATCAAGTGAATATCAAGCCTTAAAGTTTGTTTGTGTTCCTTTGAAATGTCTTTGATGGATTTGAATTGCTGCAAATGATTTGTGAGATGTTGAAATAAATGATGACGACTTTCGCCAAAACTACAACACTTAATGTTGTTATTTTAGAAAGATGTACATAGTATAGGCTATTGTGGTGTAGTTGTGTGTTTGAATTAGAGAGGGATGTGGGTTCATATGTCTTTCGAGGGAATTATGTTTAAAAGTTCCACCACTTCAGATGATGGTTTATTATGTAATGAGCAGAAATGAGCAAAAGTGCAACATTTTACTAAATTCTTTTAAGAATTGATTTTTGTATTTTATTTTATAGTCTACTTAGGCTTAGTTCAATAATAAAATGATATACACTTTAAGTAGAGAGATTAATTGTCAAGACACTTCGTTTTCCACTTCTCGCCCGAATTCGATATATTTACGTATTAAGTGGTGGAACTCAACGCCATGATTCGTCTTAAAAAAATATTTTTCCCGTAAAAATCTCGTACAAAACCCCTTGTGATGGCAAAAACAGCGTGATAAGTTATTATGTTAGCTTAACTAATTATATAAAGTATTATTTATACATAAAAATAATTAAAAGCAAATAGTAGCGATGTATTAATTTGTGACTGAATGAATTTGACACTATAAAACCATCTTTATTGGGTTGATAAAATGGACTTAGCTTCCTATAGAATTGATAGATGATTCATTAAAAATATGCAAATTTATTTATAATATGTGAAGTTATGACCAAATTATGACAGGTTGTTGGTTCGATTCCTACTCCGTTGAGCGTCCACGGCGTTGAGTTCCGCCACTCAGCACCAATTCGGCGGAAAGTGGGGGACGGAGTGTCTTAACACTAGGCAGAGGGAATGCCTACCATGCCAGCGTGAAGCTATGTATGAAGTATTGACCAGACAAGTCGCGGGTAACAGCTAGCAATAATATGAAACTGCCAGAGCTTATTGAGTATCATTTTCTATTGAAAAGTTTCACCACAGTAACAAATATTACGTAGTTTGCGTAATGAATGTTGGTACATTTATCAAAACGATCGCAAGAGAGAGTTCGACTTGCGATTATTATCTTAATATTATATACGTGTATGTGGTTTCTTCACGCGATCTTATTATATGATTTCATTTGTTTTATTTTCATTTCCCTGTTGTGGTTGCGCGGTGTTAGGTTACGGAAGTAACGGAAGGTTTGGTTTTAGGTGGAAAGTGAATAAGGGAGGGTTTTAGCACTGTGTTCTGTTTAATTATTTTATTGTGCGTGAAGTTGCTTTATAAAAAAATCGGTGCAACGAAATATAGAAATACGAAAATACGAAGATAAAAGAAATGTTTTATATTCCTTTTAACCTACTTTAAAAAAGGATAATATTCTCTTTTTGACTTTTCTTTTATATATATTAGCGCATAACTTTTTACTGGGTAAATCAATTTTGACGGTTTTTTTTGTATCTAGTGCTTTTGATGTGGTTTCTGAGTTAACCTAGACTGGCTGAGTAGTTTTTGAGTTATTCGTAATAATGTTTCTTTAGTGGATTTTATTTAAAGTCGGTTTTCTTTTTTCTATTGATATTTTTTATACTTCATTATATAATTTTTATTGATTGATATTTGCTATTACTTAGTCACGACCTGTAATTAAGGCCTGACCTAAGGCACTACTGTAACTTGCTTGAAAGTATGTAAATAATTCAATTTATATGTCATTAAATCCATTTAAAATTGTTTTATGATCAAGGAAACTGAGTTCTCAATTTGCTTAAGAGAGAAATACTCAACGATTCATTTTAATGTTAATTATATTTTTTTTACGCTCTTGACGCCTGTCGTGGCTGTAAACGCGACAAATTGTGGGTTTCGATTCCCACTCTAGAAAATGTAAAAGCTTAATATTTTCATTTCCTGGCTTTGGTAACAAGGCAAAGCGCGGTATTGAGTCCCGTCACTCAGTAAGTGACGCCTCAATTCGGCGAAAAGTGGGGAACGGTATTGTTGAAAGAGAATGGAATGTCTTAAAACTAGGTTCTATGGTTCCCTCTGCCTACCCTGCCATATGCGGGATACAGCGTGAAGTTGTAAAAATAAAAAAAATAATAGTCATATAAATTGAAAAGAAAACAGTTATATAAATTGAGTCAAACGTGGTGCAGGTGGATAATAGTATCCGTCTGTAAACGTTATTGATTGTAGGTTTGACTCCCACTTTGGAGAATCATTATATTAAAATAATTTTTATTTCCCTGCTCTGCTAAGACAAAGCGCGGTGTTAGGTTCCGCCACTCAACACAATGTCTCGATTTCGGGCGGACAGCAGCGAACGGAGTGTCTTGACACTAGGTCCTCTTTAACTACCTTGTTATGCAGGATAAAGCGTGAAGCTGCTAAAGCTGATATTAAAAAAGAAAGTAGTTTAATAAAAGCTGTTTATTTATTATGTTAGTACACAAATGGAGATTTTATGTTGCAAAAGTTACATAATTTATGTGTGATAATTGATTATTTTTACACTATTTCAACCTAGACCGGAAATATTTGCTCTCATTTTGACATAATGCATAGAAAACCTCCAATGATTTAATTATTTGGTGAGAACGTAGACTTAAGACTCTGTGGTCCACGTTTCCTCAAAAATCAAGAAAGTATAATACATATAATATTATTAATCATAACGTAATAATCGTAATGTCATTGTATTTATAGACCAAAAACTTTAATAATATATTCGAAAAGTAATCTCACTTTCGACGGCATGCTCGGATCGGATATAAGTCTTTCCCAACTGTTTCCAGACTCCTATCTTCAAAATCAAAATATTCTTTATTCAAGTAGACTATTACAAGCACTTTCGAATCGTCAATTTACAAAGGTGTCAGTCGTGTCAGTCTTAACGGAAGCTACCACCGGCTCGGAAGGCAGTTCTGCTGATCTTGCCATCTGTATCCATTCTTTCCCACTTATTTTACAAATGTCGTCGACTTTTGGAGTTTTATTTTATGAGCATACCTATCGTAAAATGTTTTAAATTTTTGTCACGTCTGTTAACATGTAAATAAATAACTACTGTAAATCTTCACGAAACTCTACGGGAGTCTTTTTGCGCACGGTATGCAGGAAGAAAGCTTTTTTGTAGTGTCGTAACTTAATTTAACCAGGTTATTTCAATTTGTATAAGAAATTATCTTTTTCTTGGCACTTTTGGCTGTGTTTGCAGATATTTAGTGACACATCACTCCTGTTTTTACTTTTTGCACACTCAGTGGTGTCACTGGTTGACTGACAAGACAATATCGCGTTTTTTTTAACCAGATTAGGAAAACATATATGCTTTAGGAAAACATATATTGCAATGTTCATATCTTTCACTTGAGTGTCTTAACACTAGGTTCTCTCCGATTTCTCTACTAATCCAGAAAAAGTGGAAATGTCCCTCAGAACGGATTCGAATCTTAATCGTTTCGTCTCGTAGTTTCAATGTATTCCAACTGTGTCACGAAAACGTCAAGTAATGTTTTTAATGGAAACCAGTTACTCATGTATGTAATATTACTATAACATTATGTCAAGGTGGCGTTTTGTAATTTATGCAATGCCTTATATGAAAATTACGATTAAGTGACAAGGGTGTGTGTGTGTGGCAATCTTTTTTTTTTGTTTAAAATTAAAATATTATTGATAATTGATTTGTTTTTGTGTCATACAAAGTTAATACTTATTTTTTTTTAGCTTCACGCTTTATCCCGCAAATCAGGGTGAAAAGAGTCTAGTGTTAAGACACTCCGTTGGCATACAGTAGCGGAACTCAACGCTTGTCAGGATGGGAAAATCTAAATAATTTAAACATAATGGTTCCCCCGAGTATTGAACCCACAATTGTAAACCTAAAATTGTAAACCGCGAACCGAGACGTTTTAGATACCTATCAAACGGGATTGCTATAGGAAATTAAGTGATTATTATCAAGATGACGTAGTTTATGTTGGAATAATTATCACACAAGTATTAAATCTTGTTTTATATGATTTCACGCTTTATCCCGCAAAGCAGGGTGAATAGAATCTAGTGTTAAGACACTCCGTTCTCTTTTCCACCTAAATTTGAGATATTATGTGTACTCATAGAACTCAACGCCACCTTTTCTTTTATAAAGGGGAAATGAAAATAATTTAAACATAAACGTTTTGGGAATCGAACCCAGAAACACTTTCGTTAACATGTATCAAATATATTAATTCGCTAACATAGTTTTATTTAAAAAATGTAAAGAGCCGACGGAGGCGTTTTCGATTTCCTATCAAACGCTATAGGCAATTATGTGATTCTTATCGAAATGACGTAGTCGACGTTGAAATCATTATCACACGAGTATTAAATCTTGTTTTATATGATTTCTTTTTTCAGTATATATCTTACTCCACGTAGCTAGCTATATTTGAATTGGGATGGAAAGCGGCTAACGGAGTGTTTTGACACTACGTCCTCTCTGACTACCTGTATGTATAAGAAAAGTCGGTGAATAAGGGTTTTGTTTCATGTGTTATCATAATACAAAAGGCAAAACGCGGCGTTGAGTTCCGTCACTCAGCACGCAATGCCTCAATTCGGCGGAATTTGAGGAACAGATTGTCTTAGCACTAGGTTCCCTCTGCCTACCCTGCTATATACGGGATACGGCGTAATGCTATGTATGTATGTTATCATAATGATAGTAAATAGCTCACTCTCTCTCTTTTTAAGAAAAGTGTAGATTAATTACCTTATGTTCGTTACTAAACGACTTTAACCCCTTAAGTGGGAATGACGAGTGTCGCCCGCAAACATTTTCTGTGCCAAATTATACTTTTGTCATTATTTTATAAATATGTTTTTCTACAGATTAAATAAAATCCATATTTTTATAAATATACTCATTAAAGTTAAAATATTTTAGTTTTATTTTCTGATAACACCCGCACCCGCAAAGTAAGAGATTCTCAAATCGACTATATTTTTTATGTATGTTACTGTATAACTCTATACTGGGTGAACCCATTTTTATGGTTCTTTTTTATATGAAAGCTAGTGCTTATCATGTGGTTCCATTAAAATTTAATTAAGATATGAGGAATAGTTTTTGAGTTATTCGTAATAATTATACTTTTTAGTACATTTTATTTAAAATCAGTTTTCTTTTTATGGTAAAATCTTAATTATAATGAAGTACTCGATATTGCTTACAAACATCCTCTTATACAAGCCTATTGTGAAATTTTGAGGATAATGTTTACCATAAATTAACCAAAATAATACGTCATGGTACTTTGCATATTCATTTCCCCATACAAGTATAATGGGTATTCGATAAGATATGATATTTATATAAACGCTTGTCCAAACAGATTTTTACCGAGAATTCTGATTGGGCTTCATATTATAATTTATATCGATTTATGATACTGTCGACGAATTTTGGATGTGATGTTATTTAGGATGATGACCATATCAGGCGTGATTGATAAGTCGATTTTCAAATACATTTCTTCAAATATTTTTATTTGTTTAAGTAAAACAATCGCTTTATCTCGCAGGCTAGGTCTAAAACAGATATTATAAAAATTTAGGCTTTCTGTATTTCTTTACATGGATAATATAAACTTTCTTTTCTTTCTTTTTAACTTCATGCTGTATCCCGCACATAGCAGGGTAGGCAGAGGGAACCCGACAACCTAGTGTTAAGACACTCCGTTCTCTTTCAACAATTCCGTTCCTCACCTTACAAATTTTATTTTTTAGCATATAAAAACTTTATATATGCTAAAATGACATAAGTTATTAATTACACTTTTTAGTGCATTTTATTTGAAATCGATTTTTTTGTTTTGTTATTTTTTAATTATTGTACACGTATTAATATTTTTCTCAGTTCTTATATTAGCAAAAATGTTAAAAATTACCAAGCTTATACCATGTAAAATCAGTTAAATGTCACATTCGTGTATTCCACGATTACAACAAAATTATAGGTCAAAGTCATACAAGTTATTTACCAACGGACGTTCAAGATTAAAGCTTGCGGTACGCTTAACAATCACTTTTACTTACTTTGGTAGTAAGTAAGTCGTAAATAAAGAAAGTGGGTCGCCGCCGTTTTGACGAAAACAATCGGATTCGTCACCCGCCGTGCCATTGTTGTATGACAATGGGTAATTAGGGGAAACCCGGTGCTTTATGATTATCAGTATCACGCTTGTCCGTATAGAAGGGTGGGTAGAGAGATTTTAGGGTTGAGACACTCTATATTCCTTATTAATACACTCTCTGCTGACAAGTTTTCATAAAATTAACTTCTAAGAATTTTTCATTTGCTGCGTTTGGTAACCAGGTATAGCGCGGCGTTGAGTTCCGCCACTCAGCACGCAATGCCTCAATTCATTGGTTATTTTTTTTTCAATTGGCTAATGTAGATTCATTTGAAATGTCTAAACATCGCAAAAGTAATAAATCGCAAAAATAAAAAATATACCTACTTAAACATATGTAACGTAATCTTTACCTATCGTCTGCATTATTGCTAATTTGGCATAAAGAAATTTGTGATAAACACTCCACTTTCCTATTATTTTTAGGTTATTGTGCTTGAAGTTATCATAACGCAATACTGTATCACAATCATATCCCTTCTTTATCCTGCATACCTCGGCCTCAATTCGGCGGAAAGTGGGGAACGGAGTGTCTTAACACGAGGTTCTCAGGTTCCCTCTGCCTACCCTGCTATATGCAGGATACAGCGTGAAGTTATGAATGTATGTATGTATGAACGCTGCATTTCGTCTTACCAAAGTTGTCTACATTGAAATATAATTATTGTTCTTAGTGGGAATCAAATTCACAACCAGTCGTGATTACATTCTGAGGTTATCCCATTAACCAAGAATCAGTCTAAGGAGCATCCATTTTTCTTTCACGTATTAGCTACCTATTTTAATTATCTTAGTAAATATTTGTTTTTTTTTCTCAGGTGGTGCACAAACATGTCGCAGTTTACGACGCACGTGTGCCCGACCGCTAAGCACATGCACAGTTCTATGCAAGAGTCCCACAGAGCAGCCGCCTGGACCACCACACGGAGCTAAAGACTTGGGGACTGGGGAAGGTAAATATTTGTTATATCTATATATAAACGAAAGGTGGCGAACGGAGTGTCATGACACTAGGTCGTTTCTAACTACCATGATATGCAGGACAGAGCGTGAAGCTGCACTTCTTCCGTTAGGACTGACACGACTGACATCTTTTGTAAATTGACGATTCAAAAGTCCTTGTAAGACTATTTGAATAAAGAATATTTGATTTAGATTTTCTGTATATAAAATGCTTACGTTACTTAGTGACTGACAGACAATGACATGAACTACTGGGCGTAAAAAGCAGAAAATTAGTATATATAGGTGCTTTGGTTCATGCAGGAGAGCAGAAAAGAGGATTTTCTGAAATTCCTATGGAAATTGCAAAAAACGTACAATAATTATCACTAAGCATATAGTTGTTACTCTGTCCAAGAATATTTAAATGATAAATTTTAAGTTAGCTATTTTATATTGGAAAATAATAACCATTGAATTTCTTGTTGGCTCTATTCTATAGAGCTGCTTTTCGAAGTGCAAGCTTTATGTTCATTCGACAATTCAAAAATGGTGGATGAATTTTTTTTTGTGATATTCAAATTTTATCACAAGTGGAGTAAGAACCTAATCATGACATTAAGGTAGATTCGTTGGAATTGAGACAAAATGGTTACAGTAATTATTACACGAGTAAACAAACAAAGCTTAACAGATGAGCGTTATAGTATATGCTAAGATTATAATGTTAAGATAAATAAACATAAGAAACAAGTAAAATTTCATAAATAAAAGGAAAAATATTAGTTTTCCTTATAGTTATATCTATTGCAGTTTCCGAATTTGTTTTGAACCTGCAACCATATTGCAATACGTTTGTTTATGCGATAGTGCATAAGAACAGGTGCTTTTCACCTATAGAAGTGTTGGCAGAGAGAACCTAGTGTCAAAACACTCTGTTTTATGTACATCATCACAATTATCTCTTTTTAATGTTTCATTGTCACTGTTCTGTATTTTCCCTCTATTTAGTAATGTTGCGTATAAGATTGTGGAAGAGAACGTTGCATTATGTCTAAATTATTTAATTTTAATAATGATACTTTGTTGATTGTAATTCAAACAAAAAAAGTATAAGTTAATTATCCTGTTCGTCTTATCATATATTTAGCTAAATGCTATGAAAATATTGTTTTGTTATCGAACCCGGATATTTGCTACTACTTTTATAACAAGTCAACGGAAATATATAGGTGAAGCGAGTAAAAAAATAACAAAAAAAAACAGGTTGTGGGTTCATACACACTACAAGAAATAGAAAAGCTTAGTATTTAAATTTCCTGGTGTTGGTAACAAGGCAAAGCGCGGCGTTGAGTTCCGCCACTCAGAACGCAACGCCTCAATTCTGCGGAAAGTGGGGAAAGGAGTCTTAACACTAGGTTCTCAGGTTACCTCTGCCTACCCTGCTATATACGGGATACAGCGTGAAGCTAAAAAAAAATAAAAAATATTATAAATATATAAAAATGTTCTCTCAAGTGAGACTTATCCGCCATCGCGTGTAACACACATAACAGCTTAGAAGTAATTTAAAATTAAATACATACATATGTGCGTTTTTGTAGGTAATGTATGTAGTGTTAAAATAGTCACGTGTTGTATAATCAAAAACACGTGCGAGAAAAAATTACAATTTCATGGGGTGCTTTTCCAAGCACATCATAGTGCTAGTATAATAAAACTAGATGCTTAAAAAGCTTCACGCTTTATCCGGCATAGCAGGGTAGTTAGAGAATAAGTGTCAGGTCACTCCAATCGCAGCTTTTTGCCTAAATTCAAGAAAATTGTGCTAAGTAACGAAACTCAACACTGTTCTTTGTTCATAACAGTTCTAACAGAGTGGAGAATGGAAATAGCTTAAATATAATTATTCTCAAAGCAGGAATCGAACCCACAACCAATCGCATCTACAATGAGACAGTGGCACAGCCAGTGTGCCACTATTTATTTATTTAGTATATAGCGCTTGTTATTTATTTATTAACGTAAAATGATTTTACCTTAATAAATAAATAACGAATTGTTCATTGTTTAATTTTGGCAGAAAGTGGATAACGGATATCTTAAGGGAACGGAGTGTCTTAACACTAACTTTTCAGGTTCCCTTTGCCTACCCTATATGTGCGAGATACAGCGTGAAGCTAGAAAAAATAAATTCGAATTGTATTAACAACTAAAACCAACGAAGGTGGCCGCATAAAAATATCTTTTAAAAGATTTTTTTCTCAAAATATGATGATTTATAATTATTAAAATATGCCATATGATACATTATTTTTATGCTACACATGTTGCCAAGGTGAAAGCAACCTTCACACATGTGTCACAAGGTTAATTTTCCATTGTTCTCGTCTCATTCAAGAATAATCTTTTGCAAAGGTCAAGATTGTAAAGGCTTTTAAGTATTATGTAACTTATTTGATAGTTATGGATATATTTAGTTTCTATCTACTTTCTATTAAAAATGTATGTGATTTTTGAGAATATCTGTTTTAATAACATTAATGTGTTATGACGCCTGTCGTGGCGCAGACGCGCGACGTTGTGGGTTCAATTCCCACTCCAGGAAATGTAAAAGTTTCATTTCCTGGGTTTGGTAACAAGGCAAAGCGCGGCGTTGAGTTACGCTCACTTCAATTCGGCGGAAAGTGGGGAACGGAGTGTCTCAACATGTCGATTCTCTGGTTCCCTCTGCCTCATGCACATTGCTATATGCGGGATACAGCGTAAAGCTAAAAAAAAAGTCTTTGGCACGGATGGAAAATGTCTGTCTGTAATCTTTATGCAATTATAATAAGTTTGATTTTTACTTCGGGAATATATATTTTGGTTAGGAAAGGGAAGCGCGGACAGTGGAGGTGAACATTAATGTGCATTTTAAAGGGGCCCCTTAAACCTACACTTGGGTCGTAAGCCCCAGGTACTCTTTAGACTCCTCTTAAATAACTTTTTATATACTCAGATATATATATTCTAAATACATTTTGGGAATTCTCGTGGGAATTAAACCTACGACCACCACATCCTTTAAACTACTAAATCTATAAATTTAGTACTTTAAAGGATGAAATTAAATATAATAAATTGTAGCTATTTTACTGTCAAGTTACATTTGTATCGGTTCAGCAGTTTTTTCGTGAAAGGGTAACATTTGCACTGACAAGCTATTGTATTTGTAATTTATTTATTGATCCACCAACGTTTGTTTACATTAGTACATACAAGTAACATATTCAGTATACAGGACTTAATCTAGGTGTAACAAATACTTTTAGCCAGATACATCATGCTTAGTTAAAACAAAATAAATTCCTAAGTGCGAATAATATAGTGATAAGATAAGAAAAAAATAATATTAATAGGATTAAGTCAATATCTTACAAGGCTATATGCAAACTATCGTGAGCTAGGTACTGAGAAGTGAAATGAAAGCTTGTTAGATATAGGCAGGTTTGCAAATTCAAAGTTGTTTAAAGTAATGGTAAGAGAGCCTCTTGGCTGTTAAAGCGACGGTTGTGAGTTCGATTCCCACTCAGGGGAAGGATTATTATCATTTCTCCGCTCTATTAAGACAAATCGCGGCGTTGAGTTTCGCCACTGTTGAGTGGCAAGCAATGTCTTGAATTCGGGCGGAGAGCGGCGAACGGAGTGTCTTGATACTAGGTTCTTTTTTTTTACGTTGACGTGTGACGACTATTACTAAATTTAGTTACTTCCATTTTCACTCATTATACTAAGAGCATTGTTAGCAAGAGACCGTCATGGCGTAGTGGAACAATATTTAGCTGTTAACGCGATTTATGGGTTCGATTCCCTCTCGATAAAAAGACATTACGTACTTTTAAGAGAAAGCACGTCGTCTTTTCATCATTCGACCTGCGATATCTTGAATTTAGGTGGAAATTGGAGAAAGGAGTGTCACGACACTAGATTCTCTCTAAATAACCCACTATGAGGGACAAAACGAAATTGAAAATAAAATATTACCAATGTTCTATGTAATTGTAACTTTACGGCGGTGGTGTGGTAATGCGGGGGAAAGTATGGGTTTTTACCGCGGTCTTTCTGGCTTGAGCAACTGAATGCGATATGTTATAAGTTGTTTATCATTACAGTGAATTTTAAATTCGATCTCTTTGTTAGTGATTGTAAACGTATTACTAGATTGTATCATATTCGATACTTATGGTTATATTATAGCCCAAGAACTCAAAATATATAAATTGTACCCTACTTTAAAGCCTCCTCTGGATCAGTTTCGCAGTTTTTGTGTTAGAGAGTTACAAACATCCTTCCTATATTTCCTCACAATCTTTCCTATTGATAATAGAATTTGTACTGACACATATATTTATTATTTGTAAAGAAACATTTAATTTTCTGTTTTCCGGTCAATTTGAGATGCTTTTTAGTAGATAGAGAGACAAATTGTAAGAGACATCTAAAGTCTACAAATAGGTAACAGGTTTCAAGCTCCGGTCACCTTAACGTGCAATCCATGGAATACTCAGAAATTCCTTCTCAGAAAGCGACACCTAACGTGCTGTTTCCCTTTACTTCCTTAATAAATACTCGAAAAGATATAGATTTTTTATATTTATTTTTGTATTTACTAGCTTCACGCTGTATCCCGCATATAGCAGAGTAGGCAGAGGGAACTTGAGAACCTATTGTTAAGACACTCTGTTCTCTTACAATAATTCTGTTCTCCACTTTCCGCCGAAATGAGGCATTGCGTGTCGAGTGACGGAACTGAACGCCGCACTTTGCCTTGTTACCAAACCCAGGAAATGAAACGACTAACATTTCCTGGAGTGGGAATCGAACCCACAACCTGTCGCGTTTACACGCTTGTGCCTCTGCGCCACGACAGGCGTTTTTAATAACAATATAACATAAAAGTGGTGAATAATCACAACTGCAACAATCTCAAATATTCACGCAACTCATTATGAAACGATTACTGACACGAATTACTATTTTAAAACATATACTTAGTCATTTTTGTGGATATCAATCGTGGGGTCGACGACCTTACGTTATCGATGCCTCATTATTAAAGGTTAGTACAAAATGGCAATACGGCATTAGAAAGCGTACGCTGCATTAAAAAAAATACTTAATAATACTTAATTTACTAAGGAAAGCGATGTACGGCGTTAAGTTACGACACTCGCAACCTCAAAGTGATGAAAACAGCGACGTGACACTATGTTCTCTGTTTTTTAAATTTTTTATTAGCTTTATCTATCAATTGATTTAAAATTTTATAATGCTATTTTCATTCGCATTATGTTCGATTTCCTTAAAATAGTTCGTTCGTTCAGGATAGTCATAGAGAATATAGTGTTAAGACACTCTGTTCTTTACTTTCCTCCTGAAATCGAGACATTCCGTGTTGTGTGACGGAACTCAACGCGCTTTGTGTTACCAGAGTGCTTACTTAACTATTTTTTTAGTATTACGCTGTATCCCGCACATAAAAAGTCCAAGAGAACCAGAGTACCTAGTGTTAAGACACTTCGCTCTTTTAACATTTCCGTTCGCCACTTTCTTTCCCCGAATTGAGGCATTACAAGCTGATTGGCGAAACTCAACGCCGCGCATAGATTTAGTTAACTAATTAATTATTTTATCCCAAGGTTCGTCATCCGGTGGTAAGAAATCCGGCGGTAGCGGAGTACTAACATGCCCTAAATGTGGGGACCCCTGCACTCACGTAGAGACCTTCGTGAGCTCCACAAGATTTGTCAAGTGTGATAAATGTCATCATTTCTTCGTGGTCCTCAGTGAAGTCGACACAAAGAAGAGTATCAAAGATAATGCTGAAAATAAGTCTGGATTTTACAGGTATTTTTGAGTTTTTTTTATAGTTTCAGCCTTTTTTTTGCATAGTTGGGTAAGTAGGGATAACGTAATCATAATACTTTATTATAAGTCGTTAGACATATTGTATTAATACTATTGTAACAATTTAATTGTCATATGACCTTTATCACTACAGGAAAAACCGAAAAGCGCACAAAATATTAGCTCAGAGAATAAAAATTGTAAAAGAGAGACATATAAAAAATATATCTTTAAAAATAGGTCACTACGCTCTCTATGTATAAATACATTGAGCTCTACACTTTCCGTCTAAAATTGATTTATTGTTCGTTGAGTTGAAAGGAACTTCATACTGTGCTTTGGCTTAGCAGAGCGGAGAAATAGGTATAGTTTAAATATAATTATTCCTTCTAGTGGAAATCGAACCCACAAACAATCCGACTTTGCCCACTGCGCCGCGATGGTCTTATTGAGTTATGATTATGACAATTTTGATTGACACATTACATAGATGCGTTTATGACACACTCAGGATAAGAAAAACATTTTAACAATAAAATATGAGGCCTGTTGTTGCACAGAGGGACAAACGTGCGACTGTAAACGCGACAGGTTGTGAGTTTGATTCCCATTCCAGTAAATGACAGTGTTAAATATTTATAATTATTAATATTTATTATTTTCATTTCCTCGCTCTGGTAAATGCCTCAATTCAGCGGAAACTCGGAAACAGAAATGCTTAGAGAACGGAGTGTCTTAACACTAGGTTTTTAGGTTCCCTCTGCATACCTTGCTATGTGAGGTATACAGTTGAAGCTAAAAGAAAAAAAGATACCCTGATTCTGTTGTTTCGTTGTCCAAATGATACATGGACGTGTCGCCAGTTACGAAAAAATCTTTGCTTTTTATCCATATTTGGCGATTCTAATTCCATACTTGAGTGCACATGCCGTTTAATATTCACTTATAAATTTTGTAAACATACTAGCATTAGTAAATTAGAAATTTGGATCATTCTTACTTAATTTACCGTGTTGGCGTGAATAAGTTGATAAGTCGAAATTGCACACTTTTCAAGGCAGACATTATGAATGCGTAAAAGTTTAAGTTTTGTATGTAAATTCTGTTTTTTTCTACTTCGTCATTTATTCATTAGAAATGAAACAAATCTTAATGCCTTTTATTATTTTTAAAACTGTATCTTGCAAGTCGACTTATGAATGTATTCACGCCTGGTACGGATAGAAATGTGGTTTATAAGCTTTATTTTATGAAGAAGTTTTTAATTTCGTTACTTATATCTCTATAATGATGCAGGTACCTTAACGTCCAATAATCATTGCAAAGTATCTATAAATACGGTTTACTATATTTAATAGTATTGGGTTCATTTCCTGTAAAAGAAAAAATAGTATTCAAAATTCTAATACGTTTGAAACTCGAAATATTACTGCCATACTTTGTTGTTTTTTTTTAAATAAGTCTTTACGAAAGGAGTATTTTGAGAATAGCGTAAAAACCAACGAACAGAGTGTTTTGACACTATGTACTCTCTAACTAAATATTATTTAGAACTTAACTGCGTCTGGTAACAATGCAAAGCGCGGCGTTGAATTCCGCCACTCAGCACGCAATGCCTTAATCCGGCGGAAAGTCGGAAAGTGAATTGAAAGAGAACGGTTTGTCGTAACACGTCGCTTCTCAGGTTCCCTCTGCCTATCCTGCTATATGCGGCATATAGCGTGAAGGTACTCTCTAACAAGATTGGCTATGCGGGATAAAGCGTGTAACTGCGTGTTTTTTTTTTTTTCAACTTTTTTTTAACTTCCAATATACTCGTTAGCAGTTTGCGTGTATTTTAAGTATAGTACAATATTTTAAATAATTATACGTAAACTAAACAGCCTTGTACATTTGATATGAGAATATCGAAGGCAATCGTATTAGGAAGGTCGCTTCAAATTAAAATTGAGGTCAACATCATCACCTCACTTTGTTTAATTGATAATATTTGTTTGTAATTCTAGTTTTATTTGTCTTAGTAATTTTAAATAGCATTTTTTTTATACTTTTACGCTGTATTCCGCATATAGCAGGGTAGGCAGAGCGAACCTGAGAATCTAGTGTTAAGACACTCCGTTCCCCACTTTCCACCGAATTGAGGCGTTGCGTGCCGAGTGGCGAAACTCAACGCCGCGAGTTTACCTTGTTACCAAACCCAGGAAATGAAAATACTAAACTTTTGCATTTTCTGGAGTAGGAATCGAACCCACAACCCGTCGTGTTTACAGTCGCACGCTTGTGCCTTAGCGCCACGACAGGCGTTGGTATATTGAGAAATAATCGCTATAATTGCAGTTTAAAACGTTACATGGAGTGATATAAAAACAGTTTCACTCTTTATCCCGCAAAACAGGATGATTAAAGGAACCTAGTGCTGAGACACTCCGTTCGCCGCTTGCCGTCTGAATTCGAGATATAGAGATTAGACTTATCTCAATACGCAACATTGAGATAAATATTGCGCAATAGTGTGCAGTTTTAAATCTTACATAGAGTATTTGTTTTTAAAATAAAAAAGCTATTTCACATTAATTCCCGCATGCATAGTAGTTCTAAATCTAAATACTATTTGTACAAATAGGCTATTAAAAAACTGTCGAATCGTCAATTACTGTAAAAATGTCAGTATTGTCAGTCCTACCGGCAGTTAGAGCCTCCTCGAAAGGAAGTTTTACTGAGAAGAGCCGGGTGATCTTTCGATTTATTTCGCACACCGGCCTAAGTGAAAACACATAACTTTACAGGAGAGCCCTTTAAAAGTTCCTAAGATTTTAATTTTGTTATTGTTCGATGTAAATGGATACTTTAAATAAAGAATCCCTTGAATAATGATAAAATAACAGTAATAATTCTTCTGAATAATGACAAAACAACTATAATTAATCCTTTTAATAATGACAAAATTACAATAATAAATCCCTTGAGTAATAACAAAATAACAATAATAAATCCCTTGAATAATGACAAAATAGCTTTACTAAATATATTGAATAATAACAAAATAACAATAAATCCTTTAAATAACGACAAAATAACAATAATAAACCCCTTGAGTAATAACAAAATAACAATAATACAAGTAAACAAAATAACAATAATAAACCCCTTGAGTAATAACAAAATAACAATAATAAACCCCTTGAGTAATAACAAAATTACAATATATTCTCAAATCGAGAGTACTCTATCTAGAGTCTCCGATTGGGGTCGGGACAATCTGGTCCAGTTTAACCCCTCCAAGACACAAGTTTGCGCGTTCACCGCTAAGAAAACCCCATTTATTGCGGCCCCTCAATTCCAGGACACATCTCTTACCATCTCTAAGAGTGTAGGGATCCTTGGTATCGACATATCCAGTGACGTCCAGTTCCGAAGTCACTTAGAAGACAAGGCCAAGTTGGCATCCAAAAAGCTGGGTGTGCTAAACAGAGCAAAGCGGTACTTCACACCGGGGCAAAGACTGCTACTTTATAAGTCACAAGTCCGGCCCCATATGGAGTACTGCTCTCATCTCTGGGCGGGAGCACCAGCATACCAGCTTGGACCTTTTGACTCGGTTCAAAGACGAGCTGTGAGACTTGTCGATGATCCCACACTCACAAGCGGTATCGAGCACTTAAGTCTAAGGAGAGACTTTGCTTCCTTGTGCGTGTTCTACCGCTTGTATAATGGGTTGTGTTCTGAAGAATTGTTTGACATGATGCCCACGGCTACTTTTCACCATCGCACCGCTCGCCATCGACAGGGAGTTCATGCTCACACTTTGGAGCCTAAATGGTCCCGAACAGTTCGATTTCAAAGGAACTTTCTTCCGCGGACTCTCCAATTGTGGAATGATCTCCCTGCCGAGGTTTTCCCAGAGGGCTACAATATGGGGTTCTTCAAAAGGGGAATAAATAGGTTTTTGAAGGGTCGGCAACGCGTAAGTGATGCCCCTGGTGTTGCAAGCGTCCATAGGCCACGGTAACCACTTACCATCAGGTGGGCCGTGTGCCTTGTTGCCACCGTCGTGGTATAAAAAAAAAAAAAAAAAAAAACAATAATAAACCCCTTGAATAATGACAAAATTACAACCTTATGAATCTTTAAATGGCTCTTCTGTAAAGCTATTCTTTTGCACTTGTATCAGTGTAGGTAGGAATTCGAGTTGATGTTTACTTTTAGTCGAATAGTGAATTCACTTCTTACGCACATTTTTTTGTTTAGGTGACTAGTAATTAGCTCTGTTAATGATGACATTTTTTCGATCTAGTTAGTTAAAATCAGTATTTTGCGTAATTTGACCGAAATGTTTGTATTTTAAATAGAAATTCTAATTTAAGGTTAATGTAACAAGTCATTGTGTCGCAGTGGGACAGTGTCTGTCTGACTGCAAAGGTTGTGGATTCGATCCCACTCAGGGGAATGTTCTCGTTCAACAATTCTGTTCCCCACTTTCCGCCGGATTGAGGCATTACGTCCTGAGTGACGGAACTCAACGCCGCGCTTTGCATTATAACTAAACCCAGGAAATAGAAAGTAATAAGTATCATTAAAAATTTTCATTTCCTAGAGTGGGAATCGAACCCACAACCTGTCACGTTTGCAGTCGCACGCTTGCGCCTTTGCGCCTCGACAGGCGTAAATGGAATCATTATATTTTATTTCCATGATCTGGAAAGTGCGGCGTTGAGTTCCGCCAATTAACACGCAATATCAAATTCAGACAGAAGCTCCGAACAGAGTGTCTTAACACTAGGTTTTAGAGATACTCAGACCCTGCTAAGCCACTTTTTTAGTTTTTGAGTTTATCTATTATAAATATTTTTTTTTAACTTCACGCTGTGTCCCGCACATAGCAGGGTAGGTAGAGGGAACCAGAGAACCTAGTGTTATGACACTCCATTCTCTTTCAACAAATCAGTTCCCCACTATCCGCTGAATTAAGACATTGCGTGTTGAGTGGCGGAACTCAACGCCGCACTTTGCCTTGTAAATAAAAAATCTTTTCATTTTATAATTTTGCTGTATATACATAATTTGTAATAACAAATCTATTGTAACAAAGTATTCTGCTAGTTTACGCAAACAACGTCAAGGTCGCGTAGAGGGTCAATGCTTTGAAATTTGTCTGAGAAAAATAACTTACTTGAATAAATACAGAAGCTACTTGCTAACTATGTGAATATTGTTACTATTTTTTTGTGCTACGAACCGGTTTTATATCTGTCCAGCCGTAAATAAGATATTTCTATATAATAATTTAAATTTTAACAAATAAAGAAAAACGACTAAGTAAAATGCGTTTAAAAGCATAAATATTACGAATAACTCAAGAACTGCTTCTCAACTTGCTTGCTTTGCTTAACTACATTTAAAATTGATTGACGCGGTAATACACATAAAAAGTCATCAAAAAATATCTAATTAAGAACCTCTTCCTTTTTTATAGGATAGCTAGTGCTTCTGTTGTGGTCTCATTTAAATTTAACTAACATCTGACGAGTAGTTTATGAGTTATTCGTATTATTGTAACCAACTTATTCGCGTCTTTGAATATATTTCTAAGTTAACATTAATTATCCTCCCTGAGGATCTCCATACAACGTGACAATGGCGAAGTGCTTTTTGCTCAAGTGGCACGTTCGAAGCGCCATAATAAAATAACTGAACTGAATTGATACTCTCTGAGTATGCCTTACGTTTAATCAAATCATTGTTTGATTTCATTAAACATAGGACCTCTTTAGGTCATCATGGCGCAGTGAATTCGATTTCCATTTGAGGGAAGGAAAAAGGAGGTCCACGCTTTGATAAGATAATTCGGGTAAAAGCAGAAAAAAGAATCTGGATACTAGGTTTTTCTGTCTATCCTCGTTCTCTTGACTACTTTGTCTC
>JAKGSA010000541.1:86820-130599 GCA_033558755.1 Philaethria dido
AGAACCTAGTGTCAAGACTCTCTGTCCGCTGGTGTCTGCTTGAATTCCAAAAAAATTGTGTGTTGAGTTGCGGGATTCAGCGCCGCGCTTTGTCTTGCCAGTGCAGAGAAATGATAATAATTTAAATATTATCATTCTGCTGAGTGGAAATAATAATGTTATAATATCACGCTTATCGTGACGCAGGGGCACAATGCGATAGATTGTGGGTTCGATTCCCACTCCAGGGAATAGATTTTTTCATTTCCTGGTTTGGTGACTAGGCAAAAGCGCAGCGTTGAGTTTCCCCACTCAGCATGCAATGCCTCAATTCGGCAGAAAGTGGCGAACGGAGTGTCTTAACACGTCGGTTCCCTCTGCCTACCCTGCTATATGCGGGATACAGCGTGAAGCTATGTATGTTTGTATGTATGTATAATATTATAAAAACAGTTTCGTCCCATATTTCGCATAGCAGGGTAGTCAGAGAGAACGTAGTGTCAACACACTCCGTTCACTGCTTTTAGAATATTGCCCTCTCCAGACGAGACGAAAGCGGTTAAACGGAAATATTTAAAAATTCAGTCGAGTGCGAATTGAACCTATACTAATCGCGATTACAGTCACGAATTGCTCCATTGCGCCACGATGGCCTCACCAATAATCTAACTTCACAGATCTTCATTTGAATAACGCAGGGGCTGGTGGTGCGGGCGCGGAGGTGCTAGAGAGGAGTCACCATGAACTGCGCTTGGACAAGAGTAATGTTCTCTTACTGGGTCCCACTGGTAGCGGTGAGTTGTCTTACTCTTTCTTCTTCTTGCTGGTTTTTTTTTTGTGTAAGAGTGGTGGGTGAAAATTGTAAGTATAATTCTTATTTAGTCTTTGTGTGGGATTTGAATCCATAATCATCGCGTTTAGAATCAGATACTTTTATTGCATTTTTTTGATTTTTTTAATTGGTTAAATATAATTACTAATATAGGCGTAGTAATAATAATATAGTAGTAATTTTAATTTCATAAGTATTTCTTTTTCGAGCACACCTAAACAAAGGTGTTTTCGTTTGTAGTCATTCTTTAAATAACGATAAGTAAAGAATTACTTCGTTGCTTAACAACACATTAATGTATTCCAATTGTACAAACATATTTGCTCTAGATAAAATGTGGACTGACAACTTTTATACCTAAAAGCAATGCTTTATAATCATAATAAAACAATATCCATTCTAAATTTTGACGTACAAATATTAATTTAGTAAAATTTGTCTAATAATTTCGTATTTGTCTAACTTGATATTTGTCTAACAATTTTAAATGTGTGTTTAATTTGAGATTTGTCTACCAACTTGAAATATGTCTAACAATATGAAATTTTGGTAAAAATTGGAAATTTGTTTAAAAATGCGAAATTTGTCTACTTTTTTAAATTTGTAATTCTTCTAACATTTATATTTGTCTAATAACTTATAATTTGTCTAAAAATTCGAAATTTATCTAGAATTATTTTTTATTTATTTAATGATTTTAATAAGTACCTGTGATTCGCAGGTAAGACCCTCCTCGCGCAGACCATAGCGCAGTGCCTGGACGTGCCGTTCGCTATCTGCGACTGCACGACGCTGACGCAGGCCGGATACGTCGGGGAGGACATCGAGAGCGTCATCGCCAAGTTGTTGCAGGACGCTAACTTTAAGTAAGTGGACACTGTGATAACAAACAGTGTTTAGACACTCCGCTCTACGCTTTTTGTTGGGTCTAAGATTGGGTCTGTCTAAGATTCGATCTAAGACTGAATGTCGTTCTGTATTATAATACATACCAACTGAAAATTATTTTAACTGAAAATATGTATTGCAGTTAATATTGATATAGAGCACACCGTTTTTCATTATTTCGTCGATTACAGTTGAAGATTTGTATGGATGAAGGTGATAATTGTATTTTGTATTTCTATGTATAAATTTTTATATTAAAAATATTACATATCCAGTGGCATGTTACTCTATTTTATATATACCCTTAATTGGGATTCAAACCAGCATCTATCATGTTCAATTAAAATGTTCCAGATACTGTTTAATATGGCTATGTTTTTTCTTTGTACTCGAAATTGTTTTTTTCACGCTTCACGCTGTATCCCGCATATAGCAGGGTAGGCAGAGGGAACCTAGTGTTAAGACATTCCGTTCCCCACTTTCCGCCGAATTGAGGCATTGCGTGCTGAGTGGCGAAAGTCAACGCCGCGCTTTGCCTTGTTACCAAACTAAATTTCTCTATATAAATATATTAAATTTCATTTTAAAATATTCCAGTGTGGAACGAGCACAAACTGGCATAGTGTTTCTCGATGAAGTGGACAAAATAGGAGCAGTTCCTGGTATACATCAGCTGCGAGATGTGGGAGGTGAGGTTTTATTATATATATATATATATATATATACATACATACATACATACATAGCTTCACGCTGTATCCCGCATAGCAGGGTAATCGGAATGAACCTAGTGTCAAAACAAAAAAAAACAGACGACTTTTCCGTCGTGATTTTTTTAAATGTAACGTAAAATTTTTAATGAATTTTGAACGTTTTGAAACGAACCTGTGACCATTGTCTTTATATTGCTCTTTTTTTGACTTCACGCTGTATCCCGCAAATAGCAGGGTAGAGAAAGCAGAGGGAACCTGAGAACCTAGTGTTAAGATACTCCGTTCTCCTTTAACATTTCCGTTCCCCGGCTATTATGAATTAAATTATATATTTTTTTTAATTGAACCTGTGACCATTATTTTCACAGGTGAGGGTGTACAACAGGGTATGTTGAAAATGTTAGAAGGTGCAGTAGTGTCGGTACCGGAGAGGAACTCGCGCAAGTTACGAGGAGACGCAGTACAAGTAGACACTACTAACATACTGTTTGTTGCTAGCGGAGCTTATAATGGACTTGACAGGTATTTACTTTGTTATTTTTGGATTTTTATTTTGGTTTTAAAGTTATTTTATACTATTTTAGAATATTCTGTTTTAGATTTTTATGTTGTGGTCTTGTGTAGTCGCTTATGAAGTATTTGTTTTAATAAAAAAATTCAAGTTTGTGTTAAATTGTAAGAAATGTAAGATTTCTTTAATTCTTTACTTTGGTATGTAAAAATGGTATTTGAAGATTGTACGGATATTAAAAAATTCATAGGGAAAATTTGTGTTATTTTATAAATTTAAATTTAAAATATATGTTTTTGTGACTTTGTGTAAAAGTAATGAGTCGTATAATGAAATTATTCCTTTTTTTTTTTACTTATTGTAAGAAACTGATTTTAAAAGTTTATGTTTAATAGTGTATTATAGAGAATTAGCTTTATTTTCTTAGAGAATTTGATTTTTCGAGGCGTTCGTATAATATGGTTGGGAACCATGACTTACCTTTTTTAAGCGACAAAAAGTATTTAGCGGCATTATTGGCAAATAAGGAATATCAAAAAAATCTAACGTGAGTGTGGGATCATCGACAAGTCTCACAGCTCGTCTTTGAACCGAGTCAATAGGTCCAAGCTGGTATGCTGGTGCTCCCGCCCAGAGATGAGAGCAGTACTCCATATGGGGCCGGACTTGTGACTTATAAAGTAGCAGTCTTTGTCCCGGTGTGAAGTACCGCTTCGCTCTGTTTAGCACACCCAGCATTTTGGATGCCAACTTGGCCTTGTCTTCTAAGTGAATTTAGTGTTAAGACAATATGTAATAAAGAATGAATGTATCTATTTATGTAATTACAAAATGATTTGACCACTCCAGACTGATCCAGCGCCGCAACAACGAGAAGTACCTAGGTTTCGGCGCGTGGGACCCCGCGTCGGGGCGGCGCGCGGCGCTGGCGGCGGCGGCGGCCGACGCGTCCCCGCTGGAGTCTGCGCGCGCGGAGGCGGCCGAGCGCGACCTGTGGCTGCGCGGCGTGCAGGCGCGCGACCTCATCGACTTCGGGATGATACCGGTCAGCGATTCGAATTATAGCAAATCTGATATTTATTAAATTATTGCTTTCAAATATATAATTAATCACACCGACGCATCTAAATCTTATTGAAAAAGTGAACGCGTTAAATGCGCCTGTGCTCGCAATTAACTATAGTTTTTGTTTCATCAAAATCAGACTAGGATTTCAAAAATTACAGCGTCTTAAAGTTTGAACAATTTTAAAATTTGCGTTCCGTCGATATCGTTTGGTGATGTCACGTGGGGTTAGGTATGTGTGTGTGTGCGTGTTGTTACAACGTGCAAGTATATAAGTGTGCACGTGACATCGCACAGTAGCGGTACTAGCGCGACTAACGCGACCGAAGCTGCACTTTGACGCGACATATCTCACTCATTTTTAAAAATAAAAAAAAATAAAAACAGATTCTATTTTCTTCAGTTATTTTCTACTTAAATATACTGTTCGCTAAAATCATTGGTGTGACTCATTTGTTTATGTTACAAAGTCTATACTAATATTCCTATTTGAGTTTTTAATATCTTTGACTTCTATTATAAATTTAACCACACTAAAAAAAATGTAAAATACGAAATGTTGAATAAAAAATTAAATTATTTTAGATTTATTAAAATTTAATTGATTAATTACATATTCACACAAAACACTCACTCCCAATAAAATTCTGCTACAAAAGTATATAAAATGTGCAAAGACGGTACAAAGTTTAACAGACAAATGTTCAAGACATTGCATTTAAAGAAATATATTTCCAATTACAAGTGATTAATCCGATTGACATACATACATACATAGCTTTACGTTGTATCCCGCATATAGCAGGGTAGGCAGAGGGAACCTAGTGTTAAGACACTCCGTTCCCCATTTTCCGATTCCGATTGAAATTTATTTAATTAACTTCCTCTTGTAGCGTCAAATATTTTTTTCACATTGCAAAATATACAAAAACTGTAGTTCCGAAGCTGGACTACTAATTTAAACCACTCACCAAATAGAGATGGAAGCCACAACCAATCGCGCTTCCAATTCCGCCACAATAGATTCATTTATTATTTTAAAAATATATATATGACTATATATAAGAATAATATAAATTAATATATAAATATGTTTATTTGCAGGAATTCGTAGGTCGTTTCCCAGTGCTGGTGCCCTTCCACAGTCTCGACCAGGATCTGCTCGTGCGCATACTCACCGAGCCCAAGAACGCTATTGTAAGTTATTCTTTGTATTGTAGAATAATATATTTCAAAGATTAATTTAAATTTTTGATTTTAAACTTTTTATTTAGAAAATAATAAAAAAGTAAGTAAAAAGCTGATTGAAACACTTTTAAGAAAAAAAATTAATAACATGAATAATATGTTTTTGAATTATATATATTTTTTAATATTTAATTAAAAGATGTGTGATTCAAATTTTTTACGTTTATGTAATTTGATTTTGGTTGGATATTTTTAAAACTGTAAGCAAAAAGATGTTGTACTTTCAAGGTATCAGTTCATACCACGCATGAAACATTCATGCGTGGTATGATCGTATGTGACTTTCGAGAATGCAATATCGGTGATATTGGAGAAATGTCATGTAAAAAAAATGAGGATCCTCAACGGGAGGTATGACGAGGTCATAACTGTGGGCGAGGCGAGAGAAGTACGCAGGGGCCGTAGTGTTTGGCGCTCCGTCTTCTCAGATTACCCCGCTAGAAGCAAAACGTGAAATTAAGCAAAATTACCCTGTTGTGGCGCAGGAGCACAAGCGTGTGACTGTAGACGCGACTGGTTGTGGTTTCGATTCCTACTCCAGTAAATGTAAAAAGTTTAGTATTTTTGTTTCCTGGGTTTGGTTGTTAACAAGGCAAAGCGCGGCGCTGAGTTTCGCCACTCAGCACGCAATGCCTCAATTTTGTGTAAAGTGGGGAACGGAGTGTCTTAACACTAGGTTCCCTCTGTCTACCCTGCTATGCGGGATACAGCGTGAAGCTATGTATGTATGTATGTATAAATAAAATATTGACTACAATACTGAATTTATTGAAGAAATTCAATTCAGTTAAATGTATTTATTTAACATCGATATATCGAGTTCTTTCTTTAGCTTCTATTATAATTATTTACTTTTGAGTTACGTTTGTAATAGTGCGGTAGTATGTGTGTGCAGCTGTCGCAACTACAAGTTGTTGTTTGTTGTTGCTGCTTTTTAAGAATGTATTTAGAAGTAGTTGCCGATGTTACTGACGGTGGTGTGTGTTGTGTGTGTGTCAGGTGTCGCAGTACAAGCTGCTGTTCGCGATGGACAAGTGCGAGCTGTCGTTCAGTGCGGACGCGCTCGCCGCCGTCGCCGCGCAGGCCATGGAGCGCAAGACCGGCGCGCGCGGGCTGAGGGCCATCATGGTCAGATATATGGATATATTTTATTTGTTCTTAAATTTAACTAACTAACTAAGCCATTATAGCATTTAAGATAATATGGTTTAACTATGTATTTAAATATTCTTTTTTTTTTTTTACTTCACGCTGTATCTCGCATATAGCAGGGTAGGCAGAGGGAACCTGAGAACCTAGTGTTAAAACACTTCGTTCTCTTTCAACAAATCCGTTTCTCACTTATTTATTAATACGTAATTGAATCACTTAGCGAGTAATGTTTCAGTTCGGTGGAAAGTTAAAAACAATAATATTAAAAGGGAATGGGATATCTTAACACTGGATTTTAGGTTCCCTATACTTACTTACTCTGCTATGTGAGGGATACAGTGTGAAGTTATGAAAAAAATAAGTCAATTTAGTCAATTCTGTGAGAACTCTCGACAAATTAAACTATGTGTTGCTCTGTAAAACAAAGAAACGACATTTAAAGTTACTTTGTCGATCTCTTTTCATTACTTAACTTAAACTTCAATTCATTTTTATTTTTATCACTGTATATCTGACGCCATTTTGTCTTTACAATTAAATCTTATTTTCCTAACCACTCACGCCATCTATCTAATCAACATCAACAATAGTAAAGCACGCCCAAATTCGAACTACTAAAGAAAGGAATTCAATGGTATTTCCTTACATATATATTTTATTTAGTGGTATTTGTGATGTAGAAACAATATTTAATTGCAACTACGATTTATTATGGGTTTGATATACTCGGAAGATTATATTTATTTGAATAATTTTATTTTTTTCTATATTGATAAATAAAAATTTAGTATTAAATTCTATTATAGCATGAAAATGTTTTGAATTTGGGCGACAATAACTAGCAAAAGTGTCTTAACTCTAAATTCTCTCTTACCCCATTTGGTATATGATGTAAAGAGTGAACTCGCATATAAATAACACAATATCTATCGGCCCCCACAGGAGAACCTGCTGCTGGAGGTGATGTTCGAGATCCCCGGGTCGGACATCACGCGCGTGCACATACACGAGGGCTGCGTGCGCCGCGCCGAGCCGCCTGCGCTGAGGCGACGCGACGCGCGCGACGCGCAGCGAGACCGCCAACACGCTAACCACGCTGACGACGCCGACCGCTGGCCCTCGGTGCGCCTCACTAACTGTATGTGCACACACACCACACGCACCGACTGACACACAACATACACACATATACGCGCGCACACACAGACATTCAATATTATTACGACGCTGATATTACTATACGAACACGCGCACACATTGTCACAAACGCTAACATGCTCATATATAGTGATATGATGATAGGAATATTGATACACGCACACACGGATACAAACATTTACACACTCGCACGTAACGAGATGATGAGCACGCACACGCACACAGACAAACGTTCCACATTACTATATCGCTGACATAACTACATTATCACAATAACACTTAGACAAAAATAACACACATTGATGCAAAACTGTGAAACCGAAAACTGTTACAACATCGCTGTGATACATTAACAAAACAACCCTGACGCTGATGCACCAATATTATGCCATTCTTAAAAGAACACCATACTTAAACAACTCTATTAAAATGACATAATTATCACACTAACATAAAAACATGACATTGACACATAACAACAACTATCACAACATAATACACCATATAAGATATATACCAACACTCACACAACAACATAATCGCAAACATCTTACTACACTACAGCAATACTGACATAAGAAATAATTACTTTGACAAAACAACACAAAGACAAACACATATCTATATACAAACACAGACACATCATAATGAAATGAAAATATCAACACTGTGACTAACATAAATCCAGTTACTCGATCTAGACAAGTTTATGGGAGCGCGAGTGGGTTTTTTAATAAAGTAATTAAAAAAATTAAATTTGAACTTATTTTAATTACGAACTAATGAAATGACCGAGCAGAAGGTCATGGTACAATCAATTTTTATTTTTTTTAACTTTACGCTGTATCCCGCATATAGCGGGGTAGGCAGAGGGAACCAGAGAACCTAGTGTTAAGACACTCCATTCTCTTTCAACAATTCCGTTCCACTTTCCGCCGAATTG
The DNA here is from genome assembly GCA_033558755.1 of Philaethria dido. Lineage (NCBI taxonomy): Eukaryota > Metazoa > Arthropoda > Insecta > Lepidoptera > Nymphalidae > Philaethria > Philaethria dido. The sequence continues at coordinate 95,310 of JAKGSA010000541.1, forward strand.
AGGCATTGCGTGTTGAGTGGCGGAACTCAACGCCGCGATTTGCGATATAAAATGTGTTACATCGAATACGTTTCCCAAAACATGAGGCGATTCGCGTTGCATTCTTAGTATGCTGATCAAGCATTTACTTGAATCGTTCTCATACCTTGAGCTGACATAACTAACTACACCACAATACTGACATAAAAAAATAATTACTTTGACAAAACAACACAAAGACAAACACATATCTATATACAAACACAGACACATCACAATGAAATGAAATTATCAACATTGTGACTAACATCAATACAGCTACTCGCTCTTTTACATGATAATACTAAAACACGTCATACAATTTGTCATACTTTGTCATACTTTGGCAAATAACAAAATAATTCAAAAAAGAAATATTGAATATGTTTGAGTAGAATATATATATAAGGATAAATAGTTATTTTTTTTTTTATAAATATTTGCAGGACGAAGTGAAAGCCGCGATATGGCCGCGAACTAAAAACGGATTTTCAATTTGACTGTGCGTTAGTAGTTAACTGAGATATCGTCATTTTATTTTAACTTTTTTTTTATTTAATTTTAATGTAGCTCATGACGCCATTTTGAAATTGTGTTTGATTATAAAGCGTATAAGAATTTCGACGCAGCCGGATGTAGAACGCATGGCTTAGTGGTCAGAGTGCTTGGGCGGTTTCCAAGAGGCGTAGGTTTCGAGTCCGGCTGTGTTCAAATTTTTGTACGTTTCCTAAATATATTTTTCCTTTTCTTTTCTATATTTGGGATTGACACTTTAAAACTTCAAAAAATATAATTACTTTATTTTTAGGCGGTATTTTTTATATATTTATTATGGCGGAAAGTTATTGTTTATTTAAATTGCCAGATGTCATTTTAATTGTATAGTAAGAAATATAAAGCTTTAACTAATGTTACCAAAATGAGTAAACATATCATTAAAAACATATTTAAATTCGTTGTAATCGATGTAACGAAAAGGCGACACAAAAAAGAGACAAAACTATACATTCTAGAAAAGAGTGGGACAGTATACAATTAATGTACTGTTTTAGTATTGTTTGTAATAAAAAATATAAAAATTAAATATCAAGTAGAAAGTCATATTAAAGTTTTCATACTTTCGCTTCTATCGTGTGAACTGCAAAATTATATTTATTTTTAACATTTATTATTTTTTTTTATTAGATTTTACTCATATACATAGATAAAATAATCTACGCTTAATCATACATACAAATATTATTATTATTTAACTTATTTCAATGAATAATTTATTTTTCCAGGAACTGAAAGCTTCAGACAATGAAGAATCGGCGACATGTGCGCTTTGACGTCTCTTGACAGCAGACTATAGATAAAATATACATATATAGACCACAGATAATATATACATAAACAGATTATCAATGCCGTGTCAAATGTCAAATTATTGTGGTAAATAAAAAAAAAGGAATTTTAAAGTTAACTTATATGGATATGATCATTTGGTTTTTTTGAAGTCGTGTCTATGTTATTCTCATGATTATTTAATTTGATTTTTTTTTCAAGATTTGCAGGTTTTTGTGTTTTAAAAACTTTAAATTTATAAAAAAATATGTGATAAATACTTTGAAAAAATATATTACAATATTTTAAGTTGATATTTGAGTCAGTTTTTAAAATGGTTACAATTAACTTTCATTTGAAAAAAAAATACTCAGTCATTTTTTTTGAAACTTTAAAAAAGTAAACTTCTTATTTAAAAAAAAAATTAAAGTGTTTTAATTATTTTGTTACTAAAAAAACTATGAAACTCATCAACAAAAAAAAAAACAAAAAAATAATATTTTCAAGAAATTAACACAAGTGCAGATTCGATTCCGGCGCTGGTTATTTCTGTTGTATTAAACATACAACATTACATTGTGATGTAAATTACTGTAAATAACGAATATATATATAGAGTTAATAAATAAGTTAGATATTTAGTTAACTAAAAAATATTTTGTATCGAAATGACGATACAGCGTCAATGATTTGCAGGATTTATGAAAGGTATTCAAATAAAAAAAAAAAATATATGTAAAACGGAATTTTTGACAAAGTTTAATTATTTTATTTCAACGCCTGTCGTGACGCAGAGGCACTAGCGTGTGACTGTGAACGCGACAGATTGGGGGTTCGATTCCCGCTCCAGGAAATGAAATTTTTCAGTTTCTAAGTTTGGTAATTAGGCAAAGCGCGGCGTTGAGTTCCGTCACTCAGCACACAGTGTCCCAATTCGGCGAAACGTGGGAAACGGAATTGTTGTAAGAGAACGGAGTCTCTTAACACTAGGTTCTCAGGTTCCCTCTGCCTACCCTGCTATATGCGGGATACAGCGAGAAGTTAAAAAAAAAAACTACCATAATAATTTTCAATTATATAATAATTTTCAAGCCCTCCCAAAATTCTTCACTTTTACTAATCCCTTAAACTAAACTACAAAAAATTCTTATTTTTTTAAACTTTCCTTAAATTGTTTGGATTATTTACATACATACATAGCTTCACGCTGTATCCCGCATATAGCAGGGTAGGCAGAGGGAACCTAGTGTTAAGACACTCCGTTCCCCACTTTCCGCCCAATTGAGGCATTGCGTGCTGAGGAAACTATCCTATATCCAAAATTCCCACAAATCATTGACATTTAACAACTAATTGGCAAAGCTGTGAAATTAATATTGACCGTACGTTTTTATTTTAGTTTTATTCTTTATTTAATATTATGTTGCGTTTTGAAAATTTTAGGTAGAAGTTATTTTGAAGATTTTTGAAAGGAAACCACTTTGCAACTAAAAATAGTATAATTGAATAGACTAAGCCTATTTTCGAGATAATATAAAGAAATTAATATGAAAGATTTTTGTTTTATTTTTTGTGTTTTTTTTACCTATTTACATACATACATACATACATAGCTTCACGCTGTATCCCGCATATAGCAGGGTAGGCAGAGGGAACCTAGTGTTAAGGCACTCCGTTCCCCACTTTCCGCCGAATTGAGGCATTGCCTGCTGAGTGGCGGGACTCAACACCACGCTTTGCCTTGTTACCAAACTTAGGAAATAAAAAATTTCATTTCCTGGAGTGGGAATCGAACTCACAACCTGTCGCGTTACAGTCGCACGCTTGTGCCTCTGCGCCACGACTGGCGTTTTACCTATTCTTAACCGAATTTAAAAAATGAGGTGGTTCAATTTGACGATCTTTTTAATATGTGTGTATATTGTCACACCGTACTTTAACATACAAGAATAATAATTGTATGTATTTGCGTTATTGTATATCATGGTAAGGAGTAGACAATAGTCTTTCCCAAGGTCTAGACTAATTGTCAAAAATGGTTAATTGGTTTAGGTGTGAAAGTTGTAAACAGTTGAATAATCTTACATGATTTTATGTTTGACAATAAGGAACTTCCATACAAACTTTCATCCCCTATTTCAACCCCTTCTACTATATTTTTCGCAATAAAAAGTATCCTATGTCCTTTTCCAAGTTCAGTTCTATCTTCATACCGAATTTTATCAAAATCGGTTTAGTGGTTTAGCCGTGAAAGCGTAACAGACAGACAGACAGAGTTACTTTCGCATTTATAATATTAGTAAGGATGGATGTCAAACCATAGTAGTGTGTGTAGCATTTATTTTATTAATTTAATATATTTTTTATGCATTATTTTAAAAAAATGTTAGCATTCTGCACTTCTTCTGTATATAAACTATAAGTGTGCCAAGTTTCATGCTCCTCCGTCCGCGTAATTTTCTTAAAAAAGGATCCAAAGTTTTTGCTTCACGTATTTATATATAGATAAGCATATTTTTGAATTGTCACCTGCCTGGTAAAGATATGTAGGAACTGTTTTTTATTCTGGCTATTTGTTAAAAAAATATATATTTAGGTACGGATGTAAAAAAAAAAATACAATTATATTAGCTTAAAAAAATATGCTAAAACGTACAAAAATAATATTCTTAATCACAAATTATGTAACTATCCAATACTACGGTCTAAACCACTAAATTTCGCTTATCATTGATCTGTTTGTATGTTTCATTTTCTACTATATCTAGCAGTATTTGTACCATCGTGTATACTTCTTCATAGCTAGTGTACAGTGGTGCTGGCGTTAGTCTGATCACGTTTGGGTCCCTGAAATCCGGTACGACCCCTCGATCTTTGAGTGCTAAAGATATCCGATACCCCTCATCGTGCTCCAAGCAAATATGACCACCCCTCTTCTCGTCTTCCCGAGGGTTCCCTATAGAAAACCCATATTTTACCAACCTCGTGTCAACAAGGAACATCAAATACGACGTGATTTTCAAAGATTTTTTCCGAATATTAGTCATACCGGCTTCTAAGAAGATGTTAAGTGAACCTTCTAAACCTGCCATGGACAGAAGATGGGGAGTCCCAATTTGCCAGCCATTAGCGTCTTTTCTGTGTTCAAAATCTTGAAGAAGTTTAAATTGTGTCTCTTTCTTGTTACCAAACCAGCCGGCTAAACCAGGAACTAGGTGGAAATGTTTCCTATTTATATACAAGCCTGACGTAGCTCCAGGACCGCCGTTCAGATATTTATATGTGCACCAAACAGCAAAATCTATATCTAGGCTTTTTAAATCGACTTCAATACTGCCAATCGCGTGGCAAAGATCCCAACCTATCAATATACCTCGTTTCTTCGCTTCAGCACTAATTTTCTTCATATCTAAAATTTGGGCTGATCTGTAATACACAGCGGGAAGAAGAATAAGAGCCACATCAGGTGTCATGGCTTGTATTATGTCATTCTCGTCCATAAGTGCGCCTTTGCAAGAGACAATTTTCACAGCATCTTTAGGATCATATCCTTTTAATCTCACTTGGCTGTCCACAGCATATTTATCTGTAGGGAAATTAATATCGTCTACTAATATTTTGTACCTGTCTTTGCTTGGTTTGTAGAAGGTGCTGACTGCTTGGTGGATATTAACAGTGGTGGAACCGTTTACTGCTATCTCATCAGGGTCTACTCCTACCATCTCAGCCATGGTCTTCGCAAGACACGCTGAATACATATAATATTTATTATTTTCTACGTTCCATATTTTAACGCCTTCTGCCTTCCAATTTTCCAGGACTTCCAGTATTTTTTCCTCAGCGTCCTTCGAAGCCAGCCCCAAAGAATTGCCACACATGTAAATTGTGTTCTTCTTCAAATAAAATCTTTTTCGGAAATGACCTAAATTGTCATTGTTATCCAAAAACTTGGCGAACTCGTGGCCATCTTTGAATTCCATGTTAATTTCTACTTTTTAAGAGTAAATAGTAATTTGAATCGAAGCAGTTATATGAAGGAGTTACGTGTTAATGTATTTGGTGGCGCGAACATCATCTTATATAGATAATAATGTTGTTTTCTAAATATTGTTTATAAATTATAATGCTGTTATTTGAAGTTGTGGTGTTTACATCGGGGGCACTTTTAGTGGTGGTGACCATGTTGTATTGGTTTATGGGATAGTCTCTATTAAAAATCTAATCATCATGACCATGCAGCTACGGAATATTTGCTATGGTTGTAGATTGAAATTCTTCTTAGAAAATATATTAAATATTTATTTGATTATTTGATTATGTTAAATAAAATAGGTTCCGTCCGAACGCGAGATTCGCGATATGTGAAGAAGTTAGTACTATGTAATCATCGGCAACGTCTCATTGTTTTTTTTTGACGGAGTTGAACGCCGCAATATATGTGTGAAGTTTAATTATAGAAATATGATTACCTATGTCTTTATATGTATCATAGAAAGATAGAACATTCATCATGTACATTCTGTACAAAACATTTAAGAAAAAAAAATTAAGGGTTGTAAAAATAATAACGCCTGTCATGGCGCAGAGGCACAAGCGTGCGTCTGTAAACGCGACAGGTTGTGGGGTCGATTCCCACTCCAGGAAATGGAAGTTTTCATTTCCTGAGTTTGGCAACAAAACAAAGCGCGGCGTTGAGTTCCGCAACTCAGCACGCAATGCCTCAATTCGGCGGAAAGTGGGGAACGGAGTGTCTGAAAACTAGGTTTTCTCTGCCTACCCTGCTATATGCAGGATACAGCGTGAAGCTACGTATGTATGTAAGTTAAAATGTGGGTATCGGACACACAATCATCGTGATTAGTAAAAAAATAACACGCATAAACTTTAGGTCCTTGTTTTAGGAAGGTTGTGCCTTAGTTTTTGATAGCCCAAAATCACTATAAATTCTGTTTATTTTTACTTTTACACGACACCCACTCCGCCGTCGACCGTCATCATACCGTGATGGTCGATCAGAGTGTCAAGACACTCCGGCAGACAGAGCACAGAGTTAAGACTCTAGGTTTTCTCTGCGTATTCTCTCTCCTTTGCAAAAAAAATGAGCCGAAAAAAGAAAGTGTAGACACCCTACAACCAAGGAAATATAACAGTGGGAAAATAACGTAAGCGATAAAGGGATTAAGTCATAAAAGTGATAGGTTGATTCAGATTCGGTTACTTTTTTTTATTGATTTGCATCTTGTTTTAGATCGTTATGATTATCTCTCTTCATTTTTAAAATTACGGAGAGAATGTATATTATAAATAACTTTACGTTCTCTACTTTCTTGTAAAATAGTGTATTGAATAGCGGGACATAAAGCTTAAAGCAGTCGATTGAACTGAAAATAATTTAAGTTCATTTAGATTTTTAAATAGGATTTGATTCCGCAATCATCGTGACATTTAAGCACTTTGCTACGATAGTGTTTTTTTACATTACGTAGTTGATAATATGAATGCGAAAGTTTGTGCGAATGGCTGTTTAATACCCTTTTACGCTAAAACTACTGAATGGATTTTGATAAAGCTTAATCGTAATATGAGTTATACATCAGGATAACACGTAGGTTACAATTTATAAAGACTGAACTATTTGGCCATAACATAACACATTTTTGCCCTTAGAGAGTTATCGTGTCTTCAATATTAATATTATACTCATCATTTATATGTTTGATATAATAAAGTTATGTTTATTGCTTATGTAATCATTTATACTTACTTATTATAAAAAATGTATGTAATTACTAGAAAATTATTTATATTTAGCAGCGGAAGTCACTTTAGAGCCACATATATTGGTACTTCAGAACGAAATTGTTACAATAAGTTTAGAGAGTAAAATTTTTGCAAATAATATAGTAGCAAATATAATACATTTAATATTTTTTTTTATATGTACATATATTAAAAAACAATATGTTAATACAATTTACTATTATATATAAAAAATAGAACTTTGTAAATTGAATACAGAACTTCATTTACATACAACTTTATAGACTTTCAACCTTTTTTTTTTATCTTCACGCTGTATCCCGCACATAGCAGGGTAGGCAGAGGGAACCAGAGAACCTAGTGTTAAGACACTCCATTCTCTTACAAAATTTCCTGTCCCTACTTTCCGCCAAATTGAGGCATTACGTGTTGAGTGGCCCAAGAAATGAAAATACTCAATTTTACATTTCCTAGAGTGGGAATCGAACCCACAACCTTTTTAAATATATATTTCTTTAGCTTTTTGTTATTTTTTTTTGTCGTTGGACGAGTACTTAGTGTTCAGACACTCCGTCTTCCATATAGTTCCTTTGTTACTTGCTACACATACAAAGTTATAACAGCATAATATAATATTTATACACATTACGCAAATTATTATTTATATATATCAAATATCATTATTTGATTAATAAAGACTAAAAGTCATTAAATTTTAATAATTAATGATAACATGTTCATTATTCATTATAAAATATCTACATATATTGAGTCATCATTATAAAATCCATAATAAATAATCTCAAAAACATCGAACCCGCGACCTCTTCCAACTAATATAAAGACGTAATAAGCTTTACGTAAGCAAACACTTATAACAAACGTATAGTAAATATGTTAGTAAATCGTCCACACCCTGTAACCTAAACAGTACATAAATGACGTAAAGAACGGAGTTAGATTACACTGATAAGAGCAAGCCGGGCTTATTATATTTATAATATTATCAAATCGTAAATATACATCTAGATGATTTCTCCTAAATTTTTCTTACTGTTGGCATAATAAATATTTGTTTTAAGTATTTTTGTAACGAAATTTGTGTATACATACATACATATACAGTACACTAGGTGTAGTAACTACGCAGTATTAATAAATATCAACTGCAAGAATTTTTTTTGCAATGGAATAATTGTAACAGCGATTGGTTGTGGGTTCGAGTCCTATCCGTAGTAATGATTATATATTTTTTTAGCTTCACGCTGTATCACGCATATAGCGGGGTAGGCAGAGGGAACCAAAGAACCTAGTGTTAAGACACTCCGTTCCCCACTTTCCGCCGAATTGAGAATAATTATATTTATGTTATATTAATTTCTCTCTTGTAAGACAATGCATAATGTTGAAATTGTCTAATCAACATATAATGTTTCAGTTTTGGAAGGAAAATAGAGAACGGAGTGTCTCGACACTAGGTTTTCTGTACCTTGTTATGCGGTATAAAGCGTTAAGCTGTTTTTTTCAGTAACCTAACCTAACTTCACGCTTTATCCCTAGCGGGGTAGTCAGAGTTCCGGAGCGCCAAACGCTACAGTCCCTGCATACCTCTTTCGCCTCGTCCACAGTCAGTCTTCATGCATGTCCGGGGGGTCCTCATGCTTTTTTCATGACCTTCTTCCAGTATCATTGATACTGTGTTCTCGAAGGTTAACCGAGGTTTCCCCCTACCTCTCTTGCCGGTATTTAGTACTGGTATAAAATATTTTAGTAAACCTCCACTGTCCGTCATTATCTATTATTAATTGTGGTGTATTGGGACAGCGTCTAACTGTAAACACCATTGATTGTGGGTTCAATTCCCACTCGGAGGAATAATTATATTTAGATTATTTTCATTTCTTTCTATTTATGCTTTTTCCTATGTATTCCCTGCACGCATATTTAGGAGATTCTATTATAACGACATTTAGCGTCACTCTTTTCTTTTTTTTTTAACTTCACGCTGTATCCCGCATATAGCGGGGTAGGCAGAGGGAACCAAAGAACCTAGTGTTAAGAGACTCCATTCACTTTCAACATTTCCGGTCCCCACTTTCCGCCAAATTAAGGCATTTCTTGGCGAAACTCAACGCCGCGCTTTGCCTTATTACCAAACCCAAGAAACGAAAATACTAAATTTTACATTTCCTGGAGTGGGAATCGAACCCACAACTTGTCGCGTTTACAGTCGCACGCTTGTGTCTCTGCACCACGGCAGGCGCTCTCTTCTTTCTTTATCTGACATCGAGACACAGCGTGTTGAGAGGTGGAACTCAACGCTGCGCTGTTGTTATTTCCGTGTGGAAATCCACCCTAAAGCAATCGCGTTTGTGGTCAAATGATGTTCCATGTCAAAAGCATTTTTTTGGTTACTGGCTTGTAATTAAATTAATAACTTTATACGTTTATTATTAAAATAAAAAAAATTAGGTCACATTTGACATCAGTCACACTTTAACCAACAAAAGCAAAATAATCCAAAAAATAATTTATTTATTTTATAATAAATAAAATGAAAAAACTATTACTAGTTTTACATTCTAACATAAAACACTTAACTACCAGTTCGTGTAATACATGCGTGTACTGTCCGAAGCCAACGTACGGACCGACAGAGACGCAACGCTCAGAAATGATGAACGGAATCAGGATACTAGCGGCGAAGACTTATGGCACTATCATGGCATCATGCACTATCATGTTTCAGGTATCACTATCATATTTATACATTTAATGATTTATTATCATATGTTTTTTAAGCTTTAACTATCCGCTATAGGGAATCTTACAACGTTACACTTTTTACAGTCCGATTCATTTCCAAAATATGCACACGTGTCCGAATCCAATGATAGAATTTTTATATATCTAATAGTCTTTACCAGTATATCTAAAACAAAGAGATTGCTTTTCTGCTTTTTTGTCTTTGAGTATTTACTATATCGCATATATTATCATTTCAGTTTTATTTACAATATATTGTAAATTTTTTCTTTTCGCTTTTACTTTTTAAGTTTAAAACATTAGTTTTAAGTTACTTTTTTCTTAAAAGGCAGGTTCAAGATATGAAACCCACGATGATATCGGTTCATCTCACTTCCTACGCGCAGCATCCTCAGCATCCGGTCAGGATTTCACAAAATTCGCCAAGCTTAGAGTATTACAGCAACATGGAGCGTATCTAACGTGCACATCTGATAGAGAAACTATCGCGTATACTTTACGATGCCCTTTATTTTTGTTTGGGGAATTGAAGAATTATCTTTTGGATACGGCTGCTAGGTAAAGATTTTCGGATTTTTATTTACCAGAGTTTTTTTATGCTTTTTATCCAAAATATACATATTACCTTGTTTCTTTGTTTACATAATTTGTTTATTAAATCAGCTTCACTTCAAATTTACGTAACGTATATGTTTTATGTATATATGCAGGTATATAAGTATGTATATGTATGAAGATAAGTATATTATATCAAAAAAAATATTTTAAATTGTTTTTGCACTGCTTCCCGCTAAGTAAAGTGTCCTACTAAGTTTCACTATTAATAAAAGGTTGCCTGTAAGAGATTACTTTTAGTGATAAGACCGCCTTTTGCCTAACTTTTTCTATAGTGTGAAATCTTGTTTTTTTTTTATTTGTTGCAATAAAGAGTTTATTAATGGGAACATAGTGTCAAGACACTCCGCTCGACGTTTTCCTTGTTCATTCCGTGTTTATAATAATTAACCAGAGTAGGAATTGAACCCAAAACCAATCTCGTTGACACTCAGTTTATGTCCTATTGCGACACGATGGCCTGAATTACTATTGTCATTTACGATTTTATTTTTCCTAATGTCTTATTTATCTAGATGCTTCTACCACAATTGGGAAATATCAGACTTAAAAGAACAAATAAGAGGCGACATATTGAGAATGCATCCAGAACAGCGTGCCATAGACTTAGTACAAAAAGCTTGTTTTGCTGGTCCATTAGCCAACTCTAGTTTTTGTGAAGAAGATAGAATACATGAGATGAGCGGAGAGAAATTGAGGAAATATGTGGCAACTAACTTTCTGTCTAATCGCTGTACTGTTGCCAGTGTTGGTGTACCGTTTGATGAAACGATAGAAATGGCTGAACGTATTGTTACTAGCCGGGTTTGTAATAGATTCATACATAGCTTCATGCTGCATCCCGCATATGGCAGGATAGGCAGAGGGAACCTAGTGTTAAGACACTCCGTTCCATACTTTCCGTTCCATACTTTTTGAGGCATTGCGCGCTGAGTGGCGAAACTCAACGCCGCGTTTTGCCTTCACGTTATATAATACACAATTTTTATTGTAGCCTGGGGTATTTTTATATATAAGCCTTTACACCAAAATTTTACTTACTTCTTTTGTTTTTCTTTTTGTTTTTGTTATAATTGTTGTTGGTGTAATAAAGAATAAAATAAATAAATAAGGTATATTAATCTAAAGTTACATGTAGTTTCGTAGTTTTTCCATGAAAAAGTAAGTGATGAGCCTACCTGACAAAATAAGGGAAATGCTTGAAAGTAAAGATAAGCCTTATACATTACAGGATAAGCCTCTATGTATAGAACACCCACAATCGCATCCAAGAGGAGGTTTTGAATACTATGACTTGGGCTCTGGTAGCGATACTTGGATCGTTGTAGCTGTACCCGGCTGTGGAACTGATGATATCCAGTGAGAGATTTACTTATTCCTTACAATTAAGAGAACAAATTCTTTATCATGCTACGAATTCACCGTGCGAATGTAGGGAGAAAGCTTGGAGAAATCTAAGGGACTAGCAACCCAAGTGTAGGCTTAATTTAATTTTTAATTTACCGCCTAATATTATTAGAACATGTCGTGGCGCAGAGGCACAAGCGTGCGACTGTAAACGCGACAGATTGTGGGTTCGATTCCCACTCCAGGAAATCGAATTTTTCATTTCCTGGGTTTGAGAACAAGGCAAAGCCCGGCGTTGAGTTCCGTCACTCAGCACGCAATGTCTCAATTCGGCGGAAAGTGGGGAACGGAGTGTCTTAACATTAGGTTCCCTCTGCCTACCCTGCTATATGCAGGATACAGCGTGAAGCTATGTATGTATGTATGTATGTAATATAATATTATTTGGTAAACATAATAATTAATTTTCAGTAATCTTCAAAAGTACGCGATATTAGCAGCTGCTTGTGGAACGGAGAGTTTACAGGAAGGAGAGAATGAGTATAATAAAACTCTTCAACCACCGTTAGGTTTAATGTGTGGGAACGATATGTTTACGTCTTATAGAGCTTTTAATATATCTTATGCTGATACTGGAGTTTTTGGTAAGCGAAGTAAAATTTCAATTTAAACATATTAACTCGCTCTGGTAACAAGGCAAAGCGCGGCGTTGAGTTCCGCCACTCATCGCGCAATGCCTCAATTCGGCGGAAAGTGGGGAAAGGAAATCTTAACACTGTCTTAACACTAGGTTCTTATATTCCCTCTGCCTACCCTGGTATATGCAGGTCATAGCGTGAAGAAAAAAAAGTCTCAATAAGGGATCCAATATATACAAAATAAACGTTTTTGAGTTGAAGTCCAATGGATTTTTGATTAAATATTTATACTATTTATTATTACAGTACCTTGATTTGGTACTAAGAAGAGTAAACAAGGAATATAACTTCGGGCTTGCAGATAAATTACTTTAGGGTCATAGTATGAGATTTTTGGTAAAAATTTGCTAAAATATGTTTTTCAAAAGCATTTCTATTAATATTTCTGTGTCCAGGTATTATAGCGAAGACGAAATCCTGTACAATCAGTAGGACCGCGTCTGCAATGTCAGAGTTCTTAGCTAATATCGGTGATCTTGATTTCAAGCAAATTGAAATAGGGAAAAAGCGTTTACGTATGTATTTATTTGTTACTTAAAATAAGTTAGCTAGTCTTGTGGTGAAAATAGAATAAATTTGGATATCGATATCGCATACCAGATAGCTCCAGTCTTCGTAAATTATATGTTTTTGATGCTTAGGTTTCCGTTGTGACTTGCAAACATAATAACTCCAATGTTTTTTTTTTTATGCCACGATGGTGGCAACAAGGCACACGGCCCACCTGATGGTAAGTGGTTACCGTGGCCTATGGACGCTTGCAACACCAGGGGCATCACTTACGCGTTGCCGACCCTTCAAAAACCTATTTATTCCCCTTTTGAAGAACCCCATATTGAATTATTATATAATATTATAATTATAATATTATAATATTATTTTTTATTATTATTTAATGTCATTATTATTTGCGTTAACTACAAACCGAAAACAGTCACCTCCACGCTGTACCGTATATAATGTTTCGTGTACGTCTTAAGTATCTACTGTAAACTTCACTCAGATGAAGTTGCTGGTTAACCAATTTAGGTAAACAATCGTGGCTTCAAATAAAAAGATAAAATATAAATAACACTTCTGTCCTTATTTTGCGTGAATAATTTACCTAAATATAAAAAGAAGTTTAATTTTCAACTTGCATAAAAACAAGGAGGAATAAAAACAGAGAGAGAGTTCACTGTTGAAATTAGGCCTCACATATAAAACAGCCACCAATCCCCTAAATCCGGCGGTTCCCCGCAATTCTGGCAAAGTTGTCGGCCGAGTGATTGCTACTCGAGGTCTTTTATTCCCCATCACTTGTCAGTCCACAAGCGAAATAGCAATGAAAAAGAAATATATTTCTTCGTATATGTATATATGTATATTTTATATTTTAGGTTTAAGTCTATCACAACATGAAGAAGACTGTTCTAAATTGTCCGAAGGTTTCGCGTTACAAGCTTTCAACAATGAACAGATAGACACCGTTGATAATTTGATTGAAATGATTGATAAAATACCACCAGATGAGATAAAGATCACTGCCAAGAGTTTAGCGGGGAAATGTAAGTATAGCCTTTGTTTTAGCAGGGAAGTCAGGAAGAATTTAGTGTTAAGACACACCGTTCCTTACTTTCCGCCGAATTTAGGGATTGCGTGCTGAGTGGCGGAACTCAACGCCGCGCTTTGCCTTGTTACCAAACCCAGGAAATGAAAAATTCCATAGAAATAGATGGGGAATCGAACCCAAAACCTGTCACGTTTACAGTCGCACGCTTGTGCCTCTAGGAATTAATATAATTTAAATATATTCATTCCTCCGAGTGAGCTAATCGAGTTAACAGTCACACGTTATACCACTGCGCCATGGTGGTCTGAAAGTATTTGACAAAATACCTTAATTTACTTCATAGCTATATAGTTTCACACCTCCTTGGCAAATACATAATAAGGTATGCAAAAAAATCTGTAACTCCACATTCCGCCTAATTCTAATCCTAATTCTAATACTAATTCTAATCTAAGCCTTAAGAATGAGGTAATGGAAATAAATCACCTAATTGTAATCATTCACCCGAAATGGGATCGAAGCTGCCATCTTTGCGTTTACAGTCAGAGATATTTCCTCTAAAAAAAATTTTAAATATAACATTTCGATTATTTATATCTTGTAAAAACAGTAATAACTAATATAACTATAGAATTAATTAATTTATATTATTCATAGCCACAGATATGGCGGTTGCCATTGTAGGAGATGTAGGCGCTGCTCCAATCGACCAAGAAATATTGAAGCACAGATAAAAACAATATAGTATATAGAAAGATAAAATTATTGTTTTATTTACTTATTTTATTTGAATCATCAATCGGTCGAATTTATATAATAGATTATGTAAATTCGTTGTCGCTTTCAAGTCTTACAAGAAGCACTATCATAAAATCAATATGATCACGGCTAGGTATTAAATAATATATATATATATTTTTTTCAGTGTTTTAGCTATTTAAATTATTAAAAATGTTTCCCTAAAAATAGTTCAGTTGACTTTAATTATGGCCAGTTGAGCCAAATCACTTCGTCAATTTCACGTTGTATGGAAAACACGCTAAGGAATTCCTTTAATTGGTAAAAAAGATGCATTTACATTATGACAAATTGTATGTTTAAAAAGATCCAGTTAAATGTTGTTATAAGTGAAGGTCGCTGTAATAGCATTACAGCGACCTTCACTTAAAATAAATATTTTACAATAGGTATATATATATACAACATAAAGGATCAGTAGTAATTAATAATATTTTAAAAAGGAACCCCTTTGGGGTAACTAACCAGTTACCCTAAAAATAAATTTTGGCTGTATTGTTAATACATTTGCCATTTATATAGCTTGTCAAAAATTGACAGATATAATGACTTACGTTTTTATTATCTGTGGTGGTTCTTATTTCTGTTTCGCTTAAGAAAATTGTTGATTTATTTTATTTACATGTAAAAGTTTCAAATAAATGAAATAATGTTTAACCTATAAATATTAGCTTATATAATTTAACAGCAAAAATGATTCAAAATACCTTACAAAATACCGCAAAATGTAAGTAAAATTTTTGAGGTTATTAAATAAGAACCATTATATATACAGATATTTTTATCTTTTAAAATTTGCTTACAGATTTGCGGCTTGTTAATCTCAAAACAGCCATTAACTGTGTTAAAGAATGTGTGCCAACCAGGCCTCTTCCTGCCACCAAAATAGATTTACTATCGAAGGCAAAAACAATGCATTTCAGTCCCCGTAGTATAAATTTTGATATCAACAAACAAGAAAAACGAAAGCAAGATCCTCTAACGTATATACCTATAGTAAATCCTAGATCTATTTTGCCTTTAATTGATTCAAATTGGAGAAAAGATGAGATAGGGCTGCCGGCGATTGAACAAGAAGAGAAACAAGCTGTTAGATTGATAGTTATAAGGAGGAAGAAAATGAAGAAGCATCAGAGAAGGAAGCTGTGGAAGAGAATGAGGCATCGCTGGGCTAGAGTGAGTGAAATATCATAAGATTGTTTTTTAATAATAAAATTTCCATACATTATGTTTGTAAAATGTTCATAACTTTCTTTAATTTAATAAACTGCTATACTTATTTATATATTTTAATTTCAATTTCTACTTGTGTATTGTTAAATGCTTAAAAAAGATAGTTCCACAAGTCAAGTCTAGTCAATAATACCTCGGACCTGTATATTCTCAAAAAACTCAGTAGGTCTTACAACAGCATTCATCTCTAAAATTTATATTAATATATATTACAGGTAAAGAAGAACCGTCGCATAAAAAAAGAGAAAATATTCCAAAATGAACTTCTTGCTATGGTCAAACAAGCTAATGAGTTTTCTGCTGAGCAATATGTGAGAACTAAAATAGATAAAGCTAATCATACACCATTACCCACTCGGTGGAAGCACAAGAGGTTACCCGAGTTCATAATAAGACAGCTTCTAGGCATCGATAAGAAGATCAACTATAAGCACACTGATGTCTATAAAGCATAGTTTTGTGTTTTAATGATTATGTAGTTTTAATAAATGTTTGGTTGATAATATATATTTTTGTATTTATTTTATATTTAATGAAGTCAATAATGGATAATGCCAGTGGTGGCGTAGAGGCACTAGCATGTAGTAAACGCGACAGGTTGTGTGTTCAATTCCCACTCCAGGAAATGGAATTTTTCATTTCCTGGGTTTGGTAACAAGGCAAACCGCGGTGTTGAGTTCCGCCACTCAGCACTCAATGCTGCAATTCTGCAGAGAGTGGGGAATGGAGTGTCTTAACACTAGGTTCCCTCTGTCTACTCTGCTATATGCGGGATACAGCGTGTATGTATGTATGCATTATAATGAAAAGCTTAACATTATTTAATTAAAAATTATAAGAAACTGGTATGGTAGTAGTGGTTTGTCATGATATAGTTATTTTTTAATCTAGCTACATTTTATACCAAAATATTAAATTTTTATTATAATTAATATTTAGCATTTTCATTTCCTTACTCTGGTAACAAGGCAAAATCCTCGAGTTCCACCACTCAGCACGCTATACCTCAATTCAGTGGAAAGTGGGGAACGGAAATCTTAAGAGAATGGAGTGTCTTAACACTAGGTTCTCAGGTTCCCTCTGCCTACCCTGCTATATTCCGGATACAGCGTGAAGCTATTTTTTATATTTTTTTTTAGTTATTTATATTTTTACCGCCATCTGTTGAACATTTTTGAAATAAATATAAAAATAATTTACTCTTTGTAAATCGTGTTCACAATTAATAATATCATACGTTCGAAGAGAAATAACTGAAAGAATTTAACTAAACAAATCTAGATGGCGCCTGTATTTTTATTTTATGTATCTATATTATCTAATGATACAATATTATGAATTAAAAAAAAAAATGTTTTTTTTTTATATGTGTCATACTAATGACGCAATATACAGCCTATAACCGATATAATACAGAATAAAAATAAAACTATAACTCTTGCTTAGCTAAGAAAATGCGCGGTGTTGTGTTCCACAAAAAAAAATAAAGGCGCGGACGGAGTGACTTTTTCTTAACCTTAATTTTAATAATGAGAAAATCATTCACTATAGCGATCTAAAATATTTTAAAAAATTAATTTATAAATTATATAAGGCTATAATCTGTCAACACTAGAGTTTTGAATTTGTCTTTTGTCTTGGAGGAAACAGCGTGAAGCTGAAGACCTTATCGAGTATGAGGATGTTAAAGAAATACATTTATAGTTTTTTTTTTTTTTTCGACAGTTAATATGCTGTTGGCCCTAATGGCCTCGACACCACCGGGTTTTGTGGGGAGCTTGAAAAGCTCTGATCCTGGCTTATTTATAGAGTGACATTTAAAATTAATTTTAAAATTTTTACCGACTTTACAAAATTGAAGGTTACCATATAACGTTTTACTGGGTGAATAATTTTGATGTTTTTTTATATGATAGCTAGTGCTTGTGATGTGGTCCCATTTAAATTTAGTTAAATCTGTAATGTAATAATGCTACTTTCATTTGAAGTCGGTTTTGTTCTTTTGTTACAATCTTTATTATTATTATATTGATAACAATTGACCTCTAAAATATGAAACATATCTCTCATTATATTTTTTTCAGTTCCATAAATAATTGGCATTGAAATACTAAGGAAGGTCTTTAAAAACTTGGGCTTTCTCTTATTTGTTCATAGAAATCTGCAATGCAGAGTTAAGTGGGCAATCTCGAAATTTTGTTTTGCCGTATTCATCACAGCCGGGAAGAGCGTAAATTAAAATAATATCAGAAAAGGTGCAGCCTTACTATAAGCGGTAAATGTAAGGCTCAGCTAAGTTTTTCCAGTAATTAGCAGAGTAGACAAAGATATCCTAGTGTCAAGACACTCTGTTTTCCGTTTTCAGACTCAAGATTTTGGTTATTTTGTTCCCGAAAATTGTTTGAGCCTTATTATACATACATACATACATAGCTTCACGCTGTATCCCGCATATAACAGGGTAGGCAGAGGGAACCTAGCGTTAAGGCACTCTGTTCCCCACTTTCCGCAAAATCGAGGCATTGCGTACTGAGTGACGGAACTCAAGGCCGCACTTTGCCTTGTTACCAAACCTAGGAAATGAAAATACTAAACTTACTTAATAATCAATCATAAAAAAAGTCGATAAGTTATTTCTTAATATATTTAAAATTGTCACACCCGCTCGCACTCGGCCGTCAGTCCGAAGCCTGCCCCAAGGATATTTAGGTCGAACGCCTGCGATGCCTTAATTTTTTGCTTTATGATAAACTTCTTAATTAGTGATTCGACGTCTTGTTGACACAGATTAATGGGTCCGAGGTGTTCCACGTTTTTTAACATCTGTCTTTGAGTGTTAGGAATTATCCTCGTCAAATTGTTAGATGAGATACTTTTTTGTATGGTAAAGATCAAATGTGATGCTTTGCTATTGTTTTGGATTTATTAATTTCATTACGTATTTACGTACTTAGTGGAAAGTGGGGAACGGAAATCTTAAGAGAATGGAGTGTCTTAACACTAGGTTCTCAGGTTCCCTCTGCCTACCCTGCAATATGCCGGATACAGCGTGAAGCTATTTTTTATATTTTTTTTAAGTTATTTATATTTTTACCGCCATCTGTTGAACATATTTGAAATAAATATAAAAATAACTTACTCTTTGTAAATCGTGTTCAAAACGTTTCATTACGTACTTGCTTCATACGTATATATGTATTCATTACATAGCAGGGTTGTAAGAGAGAAGCTAGCATTAAGACACGCACAATTTCGAGACAACGTGTTGAGTGGCTGAAATCAACTAAGGGAAAAGAAAATATGCAAACTCTCCATTCAAAGCATTCAGGGTATCCAGCTTACCAGGGTAGACAAAGAGGACATGATGTCGTGACACTCTGGTATTATCCTTCTGCCTGAATTTTAGGAATGTTGAGTGATTATATAATTGAATATAGTCACTCCCCTAAATTAGAATCGAACTCACAACTGCGTGTACACTCAGGCACTGCTCTACTCAACTCATGTAATGTACTATTTACTCATGTAATGTTACCTAACAATAATAATTAAGATTTTTAACGACAAAAAAAAAGAAAATGCCCTATAAAGTACAAATATTACGAATAACTCAAAAACTACCTATCAAATCCTACTTAATTTCAATTAGACCACATCATAAGCACTAGCTATCATATAAAAAATAATCATCAAAACTGGTTCACCCTGTAAAAAGTTATAATATTTTAAAATATGATTACATTGTTGGGGAATTTAACTCGACGTATTGTTACAATGATAACTACATATTTTTTATCTGTGATTCCCGCCAATACCTAGCGCATTGGCGGGAAAAAGGATTATTGCGTCATGTGCTGGAATGGTGGAAAGGCGAGAGGCAGGATCTTTTAATTGTAATAAGGATTGATATATATTATTGGACAATATTGGAATAAAATAATTGTAAACCGGAGTCTTGTCTAATTTATTGGTTAACGCCAACATATGGTATTAATGCAAAAAAATAGAATTGATGATTTCCTTCTTTTTTGAACTCGGTTAATTATTGAGCACAGAAACGCAATATGTGCGCTTGGTATTGTACGGTTAGGGCGGTAGTGTTTATACAGTACAAATAAACATGGACAGTGCGTACCGCCTGGAGGCCCCTGAGGTACGTACTCTATTGTAATATGTATGCTAATATATATATTGCAAGCTGAAGTGCTAAGTAAATTAACGTAAAAATAAATATATATATTTTTAAGTGTTAATCTTAATCACACAAAATCAAAAAACAAAAAATCAAAATATTCTTTATTCAAGTAGGCTATTACAAGCACTTTCGAATCGTCAATTTACAAAGGTGTCAGTCGTGTCAGTCCTAACGGAAGCTAACACCGGCTCGGAAGGCAGTTCTGCTAAGAAGAGCCGGCAAGAAACTCAACAGTTTGTCTTTTCAAATAAAATTTTTACAATAAATATACAACTATGATGAGCCTTCCGACTCCCGGCTGAGCGTCAACAGCATTTAATTCCATACGTTGATATCATTATAGTATTATTGGACAGAATAATACACACTTAGGAGAAGAACCATCCAGGTTTTAATTTTTTTTTATTTTCTTTTCCCCTTTACAAATTTTAAAAATACTTATATAAAATATCGTAAAAAACTTTCTAGATCTTTATTTCTAGAGTTTTCAATATCAATTATAAGAATTTTAACGCCGCTGGATAAAAACGTATGGCATAGTGGCCGAATCGTTTGGACAGCTTCCAAGAGATGCGGGTTCAAGTCCCGCGTTCAAACTTTGCTACGTTTCCTAAAAAATGTTTAAATACAATATTTCCATACTACATTGTATTCTATAACTAAATTATTTATACACAATACCCATAAATGAGTAGATTGTACAAAAATTTGATATATGCTATATTGTGGCGGCCATATTGAATTAACAACAATATTCTGATTTTTTATAACTGCATTTTCATCAAATCTAAGGATGTGTACTAAATTTTAGCTCAATTTGACTTTTAAACATTTACTGAGAAGTGGCATAAATTTGCAAGATTTGACCCACACTAACCAACACGGCAAGTTAAATAAATATGTGCAATCTACATATAAATACGTGAATGAAAACCTTTATACTCATTCTTACGAAAATTATGCCGACAGACGAGAATAAAATAAGCCATGTCATTGTCAAGCACATGTCATCATTTTTTAGATACACTTTAGTATAAAGTGGTATTCTCGTATTTGACATGCCAACGCCACTAGTAATAAATAGATAAGTTCAAGTGAATCGCGTTTACTATTACAAAAATCTATATAAATATAAGAGATGCAACTCAAAGTATTTCTAAATCACGTACGGGAACACTGGTTAGAGACTAATCAGTGAAACCAAATAGACTAATGGAGTAAATATTGACGCCAGCTTCAAGATCTGGAGCAGGGGCTCACAACCTGTGACGTGAAATTATTGAAAAAAAGAAAAAATAATTGATTTTTTAAATTTTACACTGTATCCCGTATATAGCAGGGTAGGCATAGGGAACCTAAGAAGTGTTAAGACACTCCGTTCTATTTTTTTTTGCATGAAATAATTTTTTACATATCATCAATTTAATCATTAAGCGGCGCTTGACTGTAAATATAATAGTTATAGTTACGAACCCCACAAGACGGAAGTAAATATTCTCATTTCTACGTTCTATATTTCCTTTTCTTAAAAAGAGTTGAGTTCTGCCACTCAACACGTTGTGAATTCAGGCGGAAACTGAAGAAGGGAGTGTCTTGACACTGAGAGAGAACCTCTCTCTGACTACCCTGTAATACACGTGAAGCTTGATGATAAAAAAACAATTTTATAGTATTTAATAAACTCAAATACTCCAAAGAAGACCGTTGCTTACAGATTAAATAGTTTCTCATGCTATTAAAAAATAATGTAATATTAAATAGATCTAGTTATTTTTTCTATTATCTTTTTAATTTTGTATAAAATTTAGAAATAAGATCAAAAGGTTGGCTACCCCTGACCTACAGCGCCTAAGTAATTTAAAAGGTGTTTCTCAGAATCTTCTCTTAGTAATAAATTTTAACCTTTAATTGTTATTTACAGGGTAATCTCAGTACTGGACTCAGTGTGGACCAATTATAGGCCAGACGCTTTTGTGGTTCAGTTGGACTGTATAGGTAACAGTGTTGGGTTCGATTCTGACAAGGTCAAATGAATTCGTGTTTTTTAAATATTTATATTTGAAATGGATTAATCGCGTATGTTTTGGTATTCGAAAATACCGCGAAAATCAAAAATCTTTTTATGTATATGCCTAATTTAAATTATATTAATACGTGGAGGAAGTGCATGAAATGAAGTGATTATCTTTTTCCTTTGAGGGGACGGAGTTCGAATACAATTTCTCTCTTCTGCTGCGTAGAGTCCCGTAAGAGGCGAGTTACCTAGTAGGTAGAAGGAGGTTCGTCCTCCTGGAAATGAAGCGTTCTAGTTCGATGACATGTAAGCCAGGTTTTCTATAACCCCATCCTTTCCCCAGAACGTGGTGGTCCACATAATAAATAATTGTGAAGTATTGACTGAGAAAATAATGTCCCGCTGAATTTCTTGCGCTGGTTCTTCTTAGGTCTGAGGCATTAAAAATAGTGAACTGGTGATAACTTCTTATTTTGAATAAAATTATTTAAATAAGTGAAAATTTACAAGAATATTCTTACAAGATTTTGCAATAACGAAAAACATACAATATATATATATATATATATATATATATATATACAACTAATATGTATATATGTAAAAATACGTAATATGTATATATGTAAGTAGATACTTACAGGCAGTAAAACTTATTTGTTAAACGCAAATCATATCCCGGCTGTTAAAGAAATTCTCATTATACAAAACTTTTTATGTGCACCATCGCTTCAGCTTTTGCCAGTTGTTCTTGCTTTTCGCCCATAAATCGTCTAGAACTCTTATTTATTTTGCTTTAGAAACTTTTACTATAAAATTATGGTAAAAATTGCCAGGAGTCTTTGTAAAATGTATTGGCTTTACCTCATATCTGAATATCGGAGGGTTTTGTTTGTTGTATGATCTTTTGGTCCATTTTGATGTTTTGTGAAATTGTTTAGATGAAACAGATAATTTAATTAAAATTTTAATAAAAAAAAAAGATTTCAAATTAAATGCACTAAAAGTGACATTAATACGAATAATAACTCAAAACTACTTGTCAATTTTAACTTAATATAAATAGGACCACGTTAGAAACTGGCTAACTTATAAAATAAAATCATTAAAATTTGTTTCAACCAGTAAAAATTATACGATGATATATAAAAAATATACTTGAATTGAGAACCTCTTCCTTCTTTGATGTTGGTTAAAAAGTCTATGTAATTAAATATGCTTATACTTATATTAATTCCAGGCGCTGAATCCTATAGACAATGTGATTCTCTATCTGAGTGTCGCTTTTTGATTTTTTTATGGAAAGGATGTACTGTAACGGTTACATATGGATATGAAGTTTTTATATCCGATATCATATTCGATGTTCAGATATTGAGTTTTGTTGCGATAGTTTTCGTTATAATTTAGTTTTTTCGTTACAATTTAGTTTTTCATCTCATCGTCGAGTTGTCGTTACGTTTTGTGTGTAGTTATTTGATATCGGATATGATCATTTAGATATCGATATGATATGATATAAGAGTCAAAACCGTTTTTAGTTACGTTTTGATATATCGGTCCCCCCAATAATTCAATCTGCTCCCTAACTTTTCATGGGGCATATACATGATATATATAGTAATTTAGCATAGATTGTGTGGTGACTTGATAAACATTTACTAGTAATTTATCAACGTCGTCCACCATTTAACGGCTCAACTCGCAAACGATAAACCAAACGGCGGCGATGTAACTACGCCTTAAAGCACCAATCTGTTAATATACATTTGTGTTTATGTATTTCTACCCTTCGTAAAAAATTCCGTCCCGGGTTTTACGGTTGTTGCCTAAGAATGTTATATTGTAGAAGTGACTTGTGTTTAGTTAGTTCATACATTTTTTGGTATACTGTAAAGAAAATAAACACTTGGATAAAATTGTTTTAATAACGTATAAAAAATTGAGCAAGATTCGAACCCACTGCATTTGAGTACCGTCCAAGCGCTCTAGTTAAGTTATATGTTCTTATGTAGTAAATTTAAAATTCATATACGCTTGTCAAAAATTGTTTTTGTGGTTAGCATTATTGTAGCGAGAATTTAGCTTGATAGTTATTAACGATTTTATCACTAATAACTACAAAATGTTGTACAAAAATAAATAAAAAAATTATTCAAGATAGTTTTCACTGTATTCTGACATTGACATTAGATTAATTCTATTAATTTTCATTGTCACCGATTTCAAATACGTGGGCGAAATTTCAGGCCAGTAACAATACAGTTACATTTTCTTCTGTCATAGCAGAGGAGTCAGACAGAAGCTCAGTGGATAATCACCGCTACAAGATGGCGGACACGCCATTTTGTATCGGCGGCTATCTTTTATTTCTTATATTCAAAGAACGAATAGAAAAGCAATGATCGCTATTATAATACTAAATACACGTGACATTGGCGAAATGATTAGTGCTCAACTGGCACGCTCGAAACGCCATATGATAAGAACCAAACCAAACCAAACCAGAAGCTCAGTGGTCAAAAACCCCCAATTTCTACTTTCCATCTGAATTCGGGATATTGTAATTTAAGTGGCAGGTCCGTACGCTTTGTCCGATTTATCCTACCAGAGCGGTTGAACATAAGCAAAATAATTTCAAAATGTTCAGACCCTCGATCGAATCGAATCGAACCCACAACCAATTGCATTTACAGTTAGAGTTGAATCATTTTGTAAACTTTGACTACATTGACACATCTCTCTCTCTCTCTTTCTCCATTTGAATTTTTTAAATGTATTTAACATCTTTATGTCACTTCTAACATAATTTCTCTAAGGTCCAAGTTATAAAGCCCGATAAGCCGTCGCATAATCAATTTTCGGGCGCATTTCGTAAACACCGAACCTTTTAATACGACTATCCTCACTCGCTCGCTTTACGCGATATTTCATCGTCCAAATTTACGAGTTATATTAAAGTCAAGGAAGATATAACATATTTTCTGTTAAACGATTTTTACTTGACTTAATCAAAATTAAAATATCTACTAATATTATAAGCGCGAAAAATTTTGAGAATGTTTGTTATATTTTCATACAAAAAGTACTGAACAAATTTAGATGAAAATAAATACACTTGTCGTGGTGCAGAGGCACAAGCGTGTGACAGTAAACGCGACAGGTTGTGGGCTCGATTCCCACTCCAGGAAATGGAATTTTTAATTTCCTGGGTTTGGTAACAAGGCAAAGCGCGGCGTTGAGTTCCGCCACTCAGCACGCAATGCATCAATTCGGCGGAAAGTGGGGAACGGAGTGTCTTAACACTAGGTTCCCTCTGCCTACCCTGCTATATGCGGGATACAAAGTGAAGCTACGTATGTATAAATACAAATGTCGCATATTATTCGGCAGTTATATAAGGAAAAGTATCTTTGCTTGAATGAAAATAGTTTATCTTTAGTTTCGCAGTTTGGTTAGAAAAAGTGTGAACGAAGAAAAAATGACATAGAGCCAATAAGTAGAGTCTCAACATAGACAAATATAGAAAATACATTTATATTAATCGATCTTTAAGAGTTTTTAAGCATTTTTTTAAAAGATTTAAACGTTTAAATATCAGGTACAGGCATCAAGATACAAACTGCGCCATAACAGTGTCATATCTATCTACTACATGTATTCCGCGACTTCGTTTACTTGATCGATAATTCCAGTTTTCCTAGAATTTAAGAATTTCGAAAAATCGAGTGCTTTCCTACACTCCCCATGGAGCCTACATGTGAAATTTCAGCTTTCTTTATGCAATAGTTTTGCCTGTACGTTGTCTGTCAGTCACTCAGTAATGCAAGCGTTTTATATATATAGATACACTAGCTTTTCGCCCGCGGATTCGCCCGCGTGGAATTCGGTTATACCGCGCGACATGGTAAAGATTAATTCATAGTCTTTCCCAAGGTCTAGACTATTTGTCAAAATTGATTAAGTGGTTTAGGTGTGAAAATTATAAACAGTTGAACAATCTTACATGATTTTATGTTTGACAATAAGGAACTTCCATACAAACTTTCATCCCCTATTTCTATCCCTTTTACCGTTTTTTTTCGCGATAAAAAATATCCTATGTCCTTTTAATTCATCATTTCAGTTCAGTGGTTTAGGCGTGAAAGCGTAACAGACAGACAGACAGAGTTACTTTCGCATTTATAATATTAGTAAGAATTATAAATATTATACCTCTATTAAGAGTAATCGAGTCTTAATAAAAAAAATAAACGATTTGGAACGTTTCATATAAGGATGTTTCTCAGAACCCTTCACACGAGATCGAATGTAAATAAAATGTAATTGAAAAAAAAATACATGATTTCCATCATAACATGTTTTGTATCAATAAGTACTGTACATAATAATATTTATTTGAATAAGATACATACATACATAGCTTCACGCTGTATCCCGCATATAGCGGGGTAGGCAGAGGGAACCTAGTGTTAAGACACTCCGTTCCCCCCTTTCCGCCGAATTGAGGCATTGCGTGCTGAGTGGCGGAACTCAACGCCGCGCTTTGCCTTGTTACCAAACCTAGGAAATGAAAAATTCCATTTCCTGGAGTGGGAATCGAACCCACAACCTGTCGCGTTTACAGTCGCACGCTTGTGCCTCTAAGCCACGATAGGCGTTCCATTAAAAAAATGAATAAAAATAACAGGCAAAACCAGGTTACACTTTAAGTATTGTACAATAGAACATTTGAACGTGGAAAGTCAATATATCATGTTAAAGAAGCCATCATTTTAGTTTTATCGGTACCATTTATATCCACAACTATACGTTTTAATCTCGGATCTTAGAAGAATTTTATATTATACTAGCTGTAGTTTTCGACTACGTTTGTGTGAACTATATATAACACAAAAAGATCCGTTTTTTTTCTTGGGAATTTCTAGAAATCCTTCTTTAGTGCTCCTCTACACTCCCCAAGAAGCAAGTCAACAATTCGCAATGTACAATTCGGACGGAAGAACGTAGAACGGAGTTTCTAGACACTACCATACACATACATATATGATGTTCAGGAAAAAGTGTAAAGTTATTTTTATGACTGAGAGACAACGTACAGATAAAATTACTGGCCGTAGATAGTCTAAATTTGATATTTACGGTCTTTGGGGAGTGTAGGTGTCGCACTAAGAGCGGTTTCATCTAAATACCTATGCGGGCAGGAGAGCAGGGTAGTCAGAGTGAACCCAGAACCCCGAGTAGAAATCGAACCTGCAACCGATCGCTGTTACAGTCACACGTTGTGTCACTGCGTCGCGATGGTTTCCATAGATTTATATAGATTATTATTCATGACTGTCTCACCAATTTTTTTTTCACGTATTAATTACATTTGAAGCTATCAATACGCAGTGGGACGTCTGACTGTGAATTCAATTGATTGTGGGTTCGATTCTCCTTCGGGTGAATAATTACAATTCAAGTATTAACAAGTCAAAACGAGGCGTTGAGTTCCGCCACTCAGCACGCAATGCCTCAATCCGGCGGAAAGTGGGGAACGGAATAGTTGAAAGAGAACGGAGTGTCTTAACACTAGGTTCTCAGGTTCCCTCTGCCTACCCTGCTATGTGGGATACAGCGTGAAGTTAAAAAAAAAGAAGAAAAATATTTTTATTTCTCCGCTCCGGTTACACAAAGCTCGGTGTAAATGCCGTCACATATTAGACGATATCTTATTCGATCGGAAAGCAGCGAACGGAGTGTCTTGACACTAGAAGCGTATAAGAATTTCGACACAGCCGGGGCAGAACGCATGGCTTAGTGGTCAGAGCGCTTGGACGGTTTCCAAGAGGCAAGGGTTCAAGTCCCGCTGTGTTCTAATTTTTTTACGTTTTCTAAATATGTTTTTCGTTTCCTAAGTGTGGGATTAACACTTTAAAACTTCAAAAATACTCTCTAACTAGCTGTTGTAGCTGTTGTATGGGATTAAGAGTGAAGCTCTTTTTGTATAAATTTAATAATTTTGGTCAAATACCTAAAATAGAATCGGTTATGATTATTTTCATCGTATACGAGTACGTAATGTCAATACGTTATAGAAATTGCTTTCTTTCTTGTAACGTTATTTGTGATAATAGAAAAATATTTATTTACGAAAACTAACTTATAAAAATAGATTATATATATACCTTGTTTAGTTATTTATTTTATTAGCCAGTATAGACTTTTTTGGCTTTACAAATATATACAAAGAAAAATTTTGCTTAAAAGATGGCCATGATTTTAAATACCAGATAAATATTGAAAATCAGTGAGAAAAAGAAGTTGAAAAATCATTAAAAATTGCGCACTTTTAGAATTATAGGGACCTAACCAAAAAAAAACATAATTTTAATTGTTTGCCACGAAACGACTTAAGACAACGATCTTTATCGACTTAGATTAAAACAAGAATATAAATTACAATATAATTAAAAAAAAAAACATTTCCTTTCAAAAACATTGATGTACAAATCTTGATTTGACGTTTACCAAAACATATTTTTTTAAAATAGGTCGTTATAATTCTAAAAGTGCGATTGGAATTAGATTTTCCTCCCTACTTAACTTCAAGCTTTATCCCTAACGGGGTAGTCAGAGTTCCGGAGCACCAAACACTACGGTCCCCGCATACCTCTTTCGATTCGTCCGCAGTCATTAACCTCTTTATGCATGCCCTCCGGGGGGTCCTCATGCTTTTTACGTGACCTTCCAGTATCATTGATACTGTGTTCTCGAAGGTCAACTGAGGTCTCCCTCTACCTCTCTTGCCGCTATTAGATTTGCGAACTCGAGTATATAACTTATATTCCGTAATTCATAATAAACGACTTATATTCCGTAGCGTTTGGCGCTCCCTTCTCTCTGACTACCCAGCTAGGGATAAAGCGTGAAGTTAAGTAAGTAAGAGTATATCAGTGTCAGTTACTAACTACACCAACAATACATGTCATTTAGTTTTATCCATGTCCTTCATATAGTAGGAAAGGCAGAGAACCTAGTGCCTAGACTCTCCGTTCAACTCTCCGATATTTTATTAAAAAAAACAAACGCTTAAGGCCGTCGTGTATCGGTCAGGAATACGTTCTGTAAGGTTCGCTTCAGTTCGATGCAGTGAGGCAAAACACGGTATCAGTTTGAATTTCATGAGATGAGGCCACGAAACTTGTTATTTTTATGCTCATTTTAATAAATGCTGTTTGCTCTTCGATATAACAAGGCAAAGCGTGGCGTTGAGTTCCGCCACTCAGCACGCAATGCTTCAATTCGGCGGAAAGTTGGGAACGGAGTGTCTTAACACTATGTTCCCTCTGCCTATCCTGCTATATGCGGGATACAGCGTGAAGCTATGTATGTATTTTGATAGTCTACATTACAGTAAAGTTTCATCTAAATTCGGTCAGTAGCTTTTGGGTGAAATTCTAGTTTGTTTATAATTGTATATGCTTAAATTAAAGGCGACTTAGATAAAAAAACTGAAATACTTTTAGGCAACAAAAGCAAAACAATGGTAATAATATAATAAATAAGCACCTAATCTAATAGAATTCCGGCCATTGTGTCATTGTGGGTAATTGCGACGGTTGCGGATTCGATTTCTATTTAAGGAAGTGATTATTATTAATTAAATTAAGAAATAAAGCATAGAGCAAAAAATGTTATAAATAATAAAAGAAATGATAGTCGCTAGTTTAATAGCTTCATCACGGATTATTGCAATGTGTTCTTTGAATGTATTTGCTACAGACGAATAAATTGTACGTACAGTTTCACGTAAAGCCTTGTGATTTCAGTTTCTGGCAGAGTCCAACGACACCTTTCCACATTATAACGACATACGTTATAATGTGGAAAGGGTGAGAGGGAGAAAAGAGAATTAAGAGAGTATGATAATCAATTAGCACCGTAATTTCGATATAACCTTATAAAAGTTGAAATAATCTATTTAATTGATTTTTTAAGCAGACTAAGTCATGATAACATCGTGCCCTCGTGAAACAGCATCAGACTGAAAAATGGTTGTGGGTTCGAACCATTCGGCGGGATGATTGTATTTCCGCACTCTAGTTATAAGTTAATTATGTTGTCGCAAGACAAAACGCAGCGTTAAGTTCCGCCATTCAACACGCAATGACTTATATTCTTACCAGAGCGGAGAAAAATTAAATATAATTATTCCCCTGCATGGGAATCGAACCTATAACCACCGAGCATATTAAAACTAATTCTTACCTAACATAGGCTACTTTTCATCCATACGCGAGTAAAACCGCGACCAGAAGCTAGTCTTCATATAAATATACCAAAGAATGATGATAAATTGAATTTCGATTAACCTACTTAATAATGAACAGTGCAATCTGATCCTGAATATAGAATGAGAATCATCTCAGGCTTTATCCCAACTGATTAGTTATTACAGAATGTATGTTTAATTACCATGTAAATTGAACTATAGATGGGCAGAGATTCTCAAAGTTTGGTTTGCATTTCCCTATTTATATTTATATATATTGAGGCCAGTTAGGCAGAGACTCGGGCGTGCGACTGTAAACTCGACAGGTTGTGGGTTTGATTCTCAATCCAGAAAAGAAAAAATAATTAATGTTTAGTATTTTCATGTTCGCGTCCTGATAACAAGGCAAAACGGGGCATTGAGTTCCGCCACTTATCACGCAATGTCTCAATTCGGCGAAAAGTGAGGAATCGAAATCTTAAGAGAACGGAGGGTCTTAGCACTAGATTCTCGGGTTCCCTTTGGGTATCTAGCTATATGCGGGATACAGCGTGAAGTTAAAAAAATATATTTAAAAACGCTGGTGGTACTAAGTGACTGACAAACAACGTACAAGCGAAATTATAGGCTTTAGAATGGTGAATATTTGGCATATATACTCCATGGAGTCATCTTTCTTTATATTTTTACGAAAACGGGGAAATAAGGAATTATAGGTTTTAAGATCCACGCAAACGAAGTAGCAGGATATGGTTAATTTACTTTGTAAATGTAACCGCAGAGGCACAAGCGTGCGATTCCCACACCAGGAAATGGAATTTATCATTTTCCTTGGTTTGGTAACAAGGCAAACCGCAGCGTTGAGTTCCACCACTCAGCACGCAATGCCTCAATTCGGCGGAAAATGGGGAACGGAGTGTCTTAACACTAGGTTCTCTCTGCCTACTCGCTATATGCGGGATACAGCGTGAAGCTATGTATGTATGTTGTAAACGTGTATGATATAAATTTGTTCAACATAAATTTTATATAAAGGTGTATGTCAAACATTATTTTGTTAATTTAAAGTATTTCTAATGCATTTCCAACAAAAAAATTGGACCTTCTCCATATAGTTTTAACTAGGTCAAATTTCACCAAAATTCATACTCCTCCATCTGCATAATTTTCGTAAAAACGGGTCGAAATCTTTTTCCTTCATGAATTCTTATATTTCGCTGAGGGGTATAAGGAATGTATCTGTCTGACGCATGACAACTGCGTCGTGGCGTCATGTACGTACTAATAATAGCTAACAACTTTGCATTATGAATATTGTGATAGATATTAGTGTGTATCGGTTGTTTGGTTGGACGAAAATGTGATTAAATAGTTTCACGCAGTATCCCGCATATAGCAGGGTAGGCAGAGTAACCTAGTGTTAAGACACTCCGTGCCCCACTTTCCACCGAATTAAGGCATTGCGTGCGACTGGCGGAACTCAACGCCGCGCTTTGTCTTGTTACCAAACCCAGAAATGAAAAATTCCATTTCCTGGAGTGGGAATCGAACCAACAACCTGTCGCGTTTACAGTCTCACGCTTGTGCCTCTACGCCAGGTCAGACGTTAAATAAATTAATAGTTCAATAATATTGGAATTTTCAATAGAAACATTTGAGATGCTCTGGCCAAGTATCGTAATGGCTACCTAAGTAATTTCTGACATGGATTTTGGTCATTTAAGGTTCATTGCTCCTAATTCCTAAACATTGTTTCTTTTATAATAGTTACGAAGTTATTTTCAATATAATATTACTTAGTAGACTATTCTATGAATGAACACTGTAAAGATTCTTTGATGGTAACGAAATTTGTAACAATTGATTTGGAAGTATCATTTTCTTCGTAAAGCTACTATTGTTTCAACAGTATATAACTTTAATTGAACAAAAATAACTTAGCGGTAATTGAACCTGCACCTCTTGGAAACCATCCAAGCGCTGTGACTAAGCCATGTGTTATATCCAGCTTCGTCAAAATTCTTACACGCTTACAACTAATTTATGTTAGGATCTCTGTAGAGGATGAGGCGTTCGAGGTTTTATGACGCCTGTCTTGGCACAGAGGCACAAGCGTGCGACTGTAAACGCGACAGGTTATGGGTTCGATTCCCATTCCAGGAAATGTAAATGTTTAGTATTTTAATTATCTGGGTTTGGTAGCAAAGCAAAGCGCGGCGTTAAGTTCCGCTACTCAGCACGCAATATCTCAATTCGGCGGAAAGTGGGGAATGGAGTGTCTTAACTCTAGGTTCTAAGAATCCATCTGCCTACCCTGCTATATGCGGGATACAACGTGAAGCTAAAAAAAAAGTTTGTATTATCTGTCACTATATATAAAAGTGTATGTCAAACACATGTGTAATATTTATTTTATTAATTTTGTGTCTTTGTAAACGATTATTATGAAAAATATTGACTATCTGCTTCTTCTTACTATACATTTTAAATTTAACTATTGTCCCCGTTACCGCGTTAACAACGCGTTGTTTTTAGCAACGTATATGTCACTTTATAAAAACATGGATGTCAAACCATGGTAGTGTGTGTAA
This sequence comes from Philaethria dido, assembly GCA_033558755.1. Taxonomy (NCBI): domain Eukaryota; kingdom Metazoa; phylum Arthropoda; class Insecta; order Lepidoptera; family Nymphalidae; genus Philaethria; species Philaethria dido. The sequence continues at coordinate 128,480 of JAKGSA010000541.1, forward strand.
CATTTATTTTATTATTTTAAATATACTTTTTATGCGTTATTTACACTCCTTCTCTATATATTGTAACTATCATTGTAACTTTTTTTTTTTATTAAATTTTAAGGTTTAGTATTAAGAAAACATGTATCAAGGTCACAATTAGCAAGCTGTGTTTATCTTAATATAGTTGTACAATTGTCTTCAAACTGTATTGCATGTTTTAGTCTTAAGTGAATCATTGTAACAACTGCTGGTGAACCTTTAAGTAAATAAATAAATAAATTATAATTGTTCCAAATTGCATGCTCCTCCGTCTGCTTAATTTTCGTGAAAAGGTGTAAAAAGTTTTTGCTTCCCGTAAATATATATATATATATATATATATATATATATATATATATATCAATAATATCTATATATAATCTATATATATGTATTAATATATATATATAGATTATATATAGATATATATATATATTATTCATAAAAGAATGAATCTTTACAAAAGTTTATATCATAGTTCCCTTACACGTATAAATCGAGTAACACTATATCCCAAATTCCATACAATATATGTCAAAATAGCTGAAACCACCCATAAATCTGGTGAAGTGAGGTTATGGCATATTGAATTCAATCGTTGTGAGCTCCGGCGGCACGGAAACACCGACTTTGTAGAACAATTATTACCAACGTTGAGGCGCTCTGGGATGAATGGGGAATGCAATGTGCAATGCAAGATGTTTTAGACTATATTGCTATTTTAGTATTTTGTTTGTGATTTATGTTTCGTTTTATGTAAGATTCTCAAAGAATATGTATGCTAGGTGCTTCCTGCGGCTTCGCTCGTATGATCAACATCAGCTCATAGTATATACAGTAGTGTATAGAGCGTATATGCGTTAATTTTAAGTACCTAAATTTTCAATAATGCAAAAAAAACGCCTGTCGTGGCGCAGAGGCACAAGAATCCGGCTGTAAACACGGCAGGTTGTGGGTTCGATTCCCACTCCAGGAAATGTAAAATTTAGTATTTTCATATCTTGGGTTTGGTAACAAAGCAAAGCGCGGCGTTGAGATCCGCCACTCAACACGCAATGCTTCAATTCGGGGGAAAGTGGGGAACGGAATTGTTGAGAGAGAATGGAGTGTCTTAACACTAGGTTCTCTGGTTCCCTCTGCCTACCCTGCTATATGCGGGATACAGCGTGAAGTTAAAAAAAATATCTATTGTTTGACAACAAAATCATATCTGTCATAATATTTTGTTTTTATTTTTTTTTAAAGAGGCCATTATGACGCAGCGCCTGACTCTAAAGGATTTGTCTTGAGCTCGATTCCGACTGGCGAATATTTCATTCATTATCTCTAGACAAGGACTCTCTCCCTGACTATACTGAAACAAAATATAGTTTCTAACCATTATATACAATTAGATATGCTTCAATTTTGCTAAAAAGTTGTAATTAATATAGAAAACATTATAAATATTGGTTAAAATATTATTACTAACAAGATTGATGATACTCTTTGCGTGATATGCATTAATAGATTAATTTATAATAAAATTTCTTTATTTAAAAAAAATGGCTGCTTCGTGTGCAGTATTTTTTTTCCTTTTTTTATGGGTAACGGGTGGCAAACGAGCAGAAGGACCACTTGATGGTAAGTGGTTACCTTCGCCCATGAACATCTACAACACCAGAGATGTTGTAGATGCGTTAACAACCTAAAGATATAGATAGAAGTTGAGGACAATGTATGTAGTCCGCTATCGGAACCACCACATTTTGGGGAAAGGATGGGTGGGAAAGGGGAAAACCTGGCTTACATGCCATCGAACCGTAACACATCATAAGATATTTGGCGGTTCGTCTTTGACATGATAGTGGTCGCGAGTCAGACGGAGGACGAATCTCCTATCACCAAACTACTGGGACACCCTCCTCTTACGGGACGCTACCCAGCGGCGGAGGGGAATTGTATTCTAACCCTGTCCCCTCACAGACAAAAATAAACATTTTAATCTCACAAGTTTGGATACATTTTACGCAATTCAATCAGAGTTTCAGCTCTGCAACTGTGAAGTTCTAATATGTTCAGGGCTACAGTGATTACTGGTAGCTTTTGGAAATTGAGAA
>JAKGSA010000541.1:130801-149836 GCA_033558755.1 Philaethria dido
TAAATACTTTGTAAATTTAACATCAAGTACTCTTCTTTTTTTTAACGAGTAAAGACTCGTTAAAACGGACCACAAACTTTTTGTGTACATATCTTTTTTTTATTTTGAAGTTTGAATTTTCTTTATTGTTTATTTAGTTTATCATTAGTTATTCATTGTATAAATTCTGAAGTCCTTCAAGATATTTAGTAGTCGTGGTGGTAGTAGTAGTTGTAGTCGAGATCGAGATTTTATTCCCTGTCGAAGGTATAGTTAGATGCATGCATGTTTGACAGGAGATAGCTAAATACCCCAGAGGACGTTCTCGCACTTGCACCGACTCCTTTTCAAACCGATACAATTTTCTTGCTATTTAACCTCATATTAGAAAAATGATTTGTTGTAGTTTGACGTTTAATTCAATTATCCAAAACTAAATATCTACATACATACATTTTTGTATGTCCATATAATTTAGTTTTATAATTCTGTGGAGACTTAATAGGTGTATGTACAATTTTATTTTTGTTTTTCTGTTTTGTGTATTAATATACTGTTTGTCTTCCTAATAAATAAATAAATACATACATTGCTTCACGCTGTATCCCGCATATAGCAGGGTAGGTAGAGAGGAACCTAGTGTTAAGACACTCCGTTCCCCACTTTAAATAAATATCTGTAAACGAGAAAGTGGAAAATGGAGAAAATTGGACTCTCTTAAGAATTACCTACCTATATATAAATATATCTTAGTTACTAAACCTAGTTAAGCAAGAAAAGAAAAAAAAAGATATATAATAAATCTTTTATTACCTAGTGCATAACGAATTGTTTCTGACGAATTATGTATTGACGTTATTAATGAGAAATCAGTGCTAAGTGCAAGAAATAATTTTCAATAGTAAATATTCAGTTCAATTTATAAAAATTAACCTGAATATTTACTATTGAAAATTATTTCTTAATGAATAATTACTAATGATAGTAAATGTTCAGTTTGTCTTATGTAGAATGCAGTTGAATTTAGTTATTTACAGATCAGAAAAACAATTATAAAAAACAAGTGAAATGAAAAGGAGGGAAAATCTTGTCATATCGATAGAGGATTTACTACTAGGTTAAAGATATAGAGAGTCATTTCATACAGTGAGGTCACAGTGGCGCAGTGGGATATCATCTGATTCTAAACGCAATTGGTTGTGGGTTCAATTTTCATTCAAGGGAATGATTATATTAGAATTACTGTTATTTCTCACTCTGGTAAGACAAAGCGCAGCGTTGAGTTCAGCCACTCAATTCCTATTCTTGGATTCGGGCAGAAAGTGGATGACAGAATATTTCAACACTAGATTTTCCCCGTCTAACTCGTTATGCGGTAAGCGTTAAGTTTTGTTAACTAAATATAAAAAGAAAATGTGCATAAAAAAATATTTTTTCAAGTGGAAAGTGATTTTTTTAATGGATAACGGATGGCGAACGAGAAGAAAGACCACCTGATGGTAAGTGGTTACCTTCGCCCATGGACATCTATAACACCAGAGGTGTTGAAAATCGTTACCGAACTAGAGGATGCAGATGGAAGGGGACGACAATGTAGTAGTGTACTATCGGAACCACGAAATTCTGGGGAAAGGATGGGTGGGAAAGGGGAACCTGGCTTACATCATTAAATATTTGGCGATTCGTCTTTGACATGATAGTGGTCGCGAGCCAGTTGGAGGATGAACCTCCTACCACCTGATAAGTGGGATACCCGCCTCTTACGAGACGCTACCTAGCGGCGGAGGGGAATTGCGTTCTAACCCCGTCCCATCACAGGGACTTATAAACAATACATTCAAAAAGTCACGTCTTCTTCGCCAAGATCGCAATTAATTTAATTCACGAATTTCATAATTCCTATTATGGTTTGAGAATAACATCTTCTGGTTAGAGAAGGGTGGCCAGAAGATTTAGAAATTCAGGACCGTTCAATGGATCTCCTATAAATTAGTTATTCAGCATTAAAAATAATATTAATTACGAATCTATGGTTTGCGTGTTCTATATACATTTTAAATGAAAATTTTTGTTTATCCAGATTCATCGCTTATGGTTAAAAATATAGATTAGAAATTTTGAAGTTTCGAATACGTTATCATCCATGCGTTGTCCAACATTTCATATAAAAAATTATTTATTATTGATATAATACACAAACATAATCGGCAAAAATTATATAAATTTTTAAGTGACTATATAAAAAGAGACAAGTCTCTTACATTCATACTTTACAGGTAGAATATAGAAAGAAAGTACATACATACATAGCTTCACGCTGTATCCTGTATATAGAAGGGTAGGCAGAGGGAACCTAGTGTTAAGACACTCCGTTCCCCACTTTAGAAAGAAAGTAGAGTATAGAAATAAAAATAAAATAAACTTGTGTGCAGCATACACACGGCGGAAGTGAAATCTTAAAAATAACCTACGATAGAATACGGTTAAAGTATCAGAAATATTAGGACAATTTATAATATAAAATATAATAAATAAAATTTTAATGTCACGCCGTTTTTGTATGTCTAACCTCCTTAATGACTTATCTAAATATGAATACGTGGAGCAAAAAATTTGGACCCTTTTTTAAATGAGCATGAAACTTGGCACACTTATAGTTTATATAGAGAAGGAATGCAGAATGCTATTTTTTTAAAATAATGCATAAAAAGTATATTAAATTAATAAAATGTTAGGACGCGTTATTAACGCGTCAACACTAATTATTATAAATTTATGAGTTTATTTTACTGTAACCCATTTTCGTTACATCAAATCTTAAAGCACAACGATTCTAAAGGTTTACTTCATAAGAATGAAATAAAAAAAAATATCCCGAAACTGACTCAAACAATAGTCACCCTCATTTTAACCCTTTCAAGTACATTTGGCAATAACAAATATATTTTATTGTTTTGATTGTTCCCTGATAGAGAAATATACTGAAATTTTGAACAAATTTGCGGAAGCTCTTCTAAGATTACATAAAAGTGTGTTTGTTTTAGACTTTATAGCTCGGGAATGTTTCTTTTATGGGTTTGGTGAGGGGATGAGATTTTCATATATTATGTTTGTGTTATAATTTCGAAGAAGCGTATGTTTAAGTGATAATGTTATTATTTGACTTTTTGTTAATATCTGTATAATATATAAGGGATGAAGTGAAGTAATATAGTATCTGATTGAATTAACAATGGTTGTAGGTTCGATTCTCACTCGGTGGAACTATTATAAGTGACTACTTTAAATGGCGGAAATGAACTCTTCGCTTTGTGGGACAGAGCGGAGATATAAAAGAAATTAAATATTTTCTTTTTTACTGTAGTTTTCCCCGTCTGGGAATCGAATCCACAACCAATCGCATTTACAGGAGACATTCCACGATCACCTCTTATTAAAACATCATATTGAAACTTTATAATAAACATTTGAATCTTTTTAAACTAAGGCATGCCTGTCGTGGCAAGCACAAGCGTGTGATTGTAAATGCGTCAGGCTGTAGATCCAATTCCCACTCCAGGAAATGTAAAAGTTTAGTATTTTTATGTTCTGGGTTTGGTAACAAGGCAAAGCGCGGTGTTGAGTTCCGCCACTCAGCACGCAATGCCACAATTCGGCGGAAAGTGGGGAACGGAGTGTCTTAACATTAGGTTCCGTTTGTCTACTTTGCTATATGCGGAATACAGCGTGATGCAAAAAAAAGACCTTTTAAATACTCAACAAATTGATCTGAAATCATTTATGGATTTTTTTTTAAATCATATATCCAGCTTGAAGCTATGTATGTATGTATGTCTAACAAATGCTCTTCATACATATTCAAAGAATACCTTATACCTTATACAGCCATAGAACAGACACATAGAGAAATTGTCCAGCATATATTACACACTCGTAGGAGTTCAATCGGAAGACGTACTCGCTTGGTGGAACAAAATAAAATGCAAAATTTTATTCAACGAATGACAACTATAGTTCAGTTCAGTTTTCATGATATATCATATATTTTAGACATGGAAATATTCGTTAGATATATCTAACTATCTATATAAAATATATATATACATATATTAAAAAAAATAACTATATATATAAAATCGTTGTCCATATACAACGATTTTTTTAGTATCACCTGCTTCTCGCAAGGCAGGGAAGGAGAATCCGGGTGGAATGGAGTATAAAGACACTCCGTTCTAAGCTTCTTTGATATCGAGATATTATGTGTTGAGTTGCGTAACTTAACGTTGCGCATTGTTTTTTTATTCCAGAGCGTGGAAATTAAGATATTTTTAAATATTATCTACAATCAATCCCCCGTATTTACTCTCAAACGCAGTCTCATCGCGATATGACATTGCTTTTAAAACCTACTGTCAAGACATTCCATTATCAACTTTTCCATAATTGAGACATTGTATGTTGAATGGCGGAACTCAACGCCGCGTCTTATCTATTAATTCGCAGTCAGGCGTCTCACTGCATTGCGACAGTTTTAATATATCATTTGATAGGAATTGAACCCGTACCCTCTACAATGTAATGCAAATCTTACTGCTTAATTTAATTCTTTAACCAACTTCAATAAAGGTACCTCAATTCGACTGTATTTTTATGTATGTTAAAGCATAACCGGGTGAAACAATTTTGATGATAATTTTTTCATATGATAACTAGTACTTCTGATGTGGTCTCATTTAAATTTAGTTAAGATCTGACAAGTAGTTTATGAGTTATTCGTAATATTGATAGTTTTTAGTGCATTTTTTTTGAAGACGTTTTTCTTTTTTCGTTGAAATCTTACTTATACCAAAATATTATATTTTGCATAAAGCTATATTGAAAATCCATTAGATTAATAGAGAAGCAAAGTTTTACACACAAGTTAACTAACTTTCACGTACCTAGGTTTGGACCAAACCGCTGGATTTCCAAACTTGAGATATCTTCATATGGATTAATTTACATAAAGCTTACGTAATTAATTATATTTCATTTTTTTAGCTTCATGCTGTATCTGATCCTGAGAATCTAGTGTTAAGAAACTCATTCTTAAGACCCTCATTCATCATTTTATTTTTTGATTTATTTATAAATTCTTTATTGCACAAAAAATATTTGCTTGCTTTATTGCATAAAAAATGTATAAAAGGCGGACTTAACGCTAATTACCATTCTCTTCCAACCAACCTTCTTTATGTAGGAAATACGTATATGGGTTAATAGATACATATAGATACATACAAAAATAATTTAATAAGTATATTTTATGATCCGTTCTCCACTTTTTGAGGCTTTTGCCTTTTTACCGGAGGGAGAAAATGAAAATACTAAATATGATTTAATATTTTCATTTCCTGGAGTGGAAATCGAGCCCACAACCTGTCGCGTTTACAGTCGCACGCCTGTGCCTCTGCCACGACAGACCTCTGGGTCTTAATACCTGATTATTATTTTCCAAAGCTACCCTCAGTATAAAAATTCTCTTCTTATTTCACAAGTATTTTCTTTGTAATCTGTCTAGCGACTAAATCCCGCATCTGTCTAACCGAATGTACTCTATACAGGCTTTATGCGGTGTAATTTGATGGAACTATATGATAAAATTTTGTAAAAGAAACCCATTCTAAATGTAGTTTTTAAAGGGATATTGTATTTTTGTTAGAGCTTTTCTGTCGTATAAGCTATTATGGCTCAGTTGGAAAGTCTACGACAGCTGCTAAAGTTGTAGGTTCGATTCTCACTCGGCGATTTCAATTCTCATATATGGCAGGGTAGGCAGAGGAAACCTGAGAATCTAATGTGAAGACTCTCTGTTCTCCATTTTTCGCTGAATTGAGGCATTGCGTGCTGAGTGGCGGAACTCGACGCCGCGCTTTGCACTGTTACCTAACCCAGGAAATGAAAATACTAAACTTTTACATTTCCTGGAGTGGGAATCGAACCCACAACCTGTCATGTTTACAGTCGCACGCTTGTGCCTCTGCACAACAGGCGTTCCTTTAATAAAGTATTTTTAATAAAGTATTATAAATATAGTACAATAATTCAATTTCAGATTCCTTTTAAAATTTAGCCGAAAAATGTATGCCGCAATTCGAATTTCACGACGTATCATATTCATCCATGCATATATTCCGTCGAAACAAAAAAACTGTATCAAAAAGATACCATAAAAGTACGTACCTCATAATTAGCTGCATGTTACATTGAAATTTTGTAATTTTCTCTCATCTTTTGTGTATTACTTTTGGAGTTTTCAGTTAAAACCGTCTGAAAGCAGTCACGTGGCAACTATCGGCTGAAGTCTGTCAGTCTGTACGATATCTTTAAGGCACAAAGAATGTCATGTTCTGATATTTGCTTTATTAAAACAAAAGAAATAATTTATTATTTTTCTTATGTGAGCTATTTGAGTAGCAGAAACATGCCTGTAGCGTCTACTGCGACACGAACGTTGCCTATGTAATTTCATATTGGTTGAAACAACATGGAAATCTCCAGGGTTGACGTTAATGTAAATAAGTATTAAATAAATAAATAAATAAGTCAGATTAAAATTAATTTAATATCCTTTTTTTTTCTTTTTTTTTTAATTTCACGCTGTATCCCGTATATAGCGGGGTAGGCAGAGGGAACCAGAGAACTTAGTGTAAAGACACTCCATTCTCTTTCAACATTTCCGTTCCCCACTTTCCGCCAAATTGAGGCATTGCATGTTGAGTGGCGGAACTCAACGCCGATATCTGAATATTGTTAATGAAGATGATGATGTTAATAGACATTGTGATTTGTATTATTTATAGATGTGATGTGATCCATGGAATGCTCAGGAGATTCTTCACTGTCTTGATCGGTCTATCTTTAACGTATACGAAATTGGACAATGCATTTTAACAAAAGATAAGCAAAAAATGAAAACCAACTGCAAATAAAATATTCTAAAAAATATTCTGCTCGTCATATATTATTATTTTTTTTTTTTTTTTTTTTTATGGATACCGGATGGCAAGAGCAGGCAAGAAAGGACAAGCCGCCTGATGGTAAGTGGTTACCTTCGCCATGAACATCTACAGCATTAAAGGATGTACTAGATGCGTTGCCAACCTAGGATGCAGATGGAAAGGGAGGATAATGTGGTAGTTCGCTATCGGAACCACCACATTTTGGGGAAAGGATGGGTGCAGGAAAGGGAAAACCTGGCTTACATGCCATCCAGACCGGAACACATCATAAGATGTTGGCGGTTCGTCTTTGACTAGCATATTGGTCGCCTTGGGCCAGACGGAGGACAGACCTCCTACCACCAAAAATATTAACTATATTGAGAAGCACTAGCTATCATATAAAGAGTATCATTAAATATGTTTCACTCAGTACAAAGTAATACTTTAACAAGCAAATTCAAAACATTCAAATTCAACCTTCCTTTTGTCAAATCTATTAAAGAATTCCGACTTCTGCAAATAGAATGCACTATAAAGTAAAATTATTACGAAAAACTCAAGAAAACTACATGTCAAATCTTAACTAAATTTAAATAGGATCACGTCAGAAAGCACCAGCTATCATATAAATAATAGAATCGTCAAAATTGGTTCACATATACATTAAAAAATACAATCGAGGTTCCTTTTTTAAACTGTCTCCAAAATATCTTTCTAAGCATATGTCGTCTAACTTAAAATAATGTACGAAATGATAAAATGCTAAATAAAACCGTATTCAGGTTTTATGGTCAGTGGCTTGAAAGGGACGTTTGAAGCCATTTATCTTGAGGCAGACTGTTAGAGAGTTCGCCAGACACGCCTCTATGGTATATATTTGCTGGATATGACTAGTAGATTAGTAAATAATTAAAATTTTATCATAAAGAAAATCGATTTCAAATAAATGCGCTGAAAAGTAAAAGAAGTGTGCGACTACTGAAGCGTGTCACGGTATGGAGTTCGATTCCTCCATGAAATGGAATTTTCATTTCCTGGGTTTGGCAACAAAAGGAAAAGCGGCGTTGAGTTCCGCCACTCAGCCTGTGCCTCAATTCGGCGGAAAAGTGGAAAACAGGTGTCTTAACACAAGGTTCTCAGGTTCCCTCCGCCTACCCTGCTATATGCGGGATACAGCATGAAGCTAAGCTATAAAAACTTTTACAAAAACAAGGCCTCTAATAGTGTTCCATTAACTGTAATTGTAGATGTTACAATGGTTTTGGGTTATACAGTTACTTTCCTAGTTTAGCGCGGCGTTGAGTTCCGCCACTCAGCACTGTCTCAATTCGGCGGAAAGTGGAGAACGGAGTGTCTTAACACTCCCCTATACCTACCCTGTTATATGCGGGATACAGCGTGAAGCTATGTAAGTATGTGTATGTATATAGGCTATCAATAGCGTGAAAATGATTTTTATTTCATTTCTTTTCATTGTCTCTTCAATTTCTTTATATCTCTAACCACTGGCCTCTCGTCACGTCTGTTTTGAAGCAGAGAACAACTCAGGCATTTGTTTATGTAAGACTGATGTTGTTAGAAAAAATGCTCAGAATTGGTTAAAATAAATTGGAAGAGTTTGACTGAAGCCACTTGATGCGAGTGGTGAACCTTTAGCTTCGCGAGAGCTTTTAATTATCTCTCATAGTGTATGAGTGTTTAAGGATTTTGTTATATATTTATATATATGTTTTTTTTTTTATGGATACCGGATGTGAAGCAGGCAGAAGGACAACCTGATGGTAAGTGGTTGCAGCTTCGCCAAGACATCTACAGCACAAGAGATGTACTAGATGGGCCAACCTGAAGGAGATACAGATGGAAAGGGAGGATAATGTAGTATGGGTGGGAAAGGGGAAAACCACCTTGGCTTACATGCCATCGAACCGCGGAACACATCGCATGAGATATTTGGCGGTTCGTCTTTTGACATGATAGTGGTCGCGAGCCAGACGGAGGACGAACCTCTACCACCAAACAAATAATGTAATATTAACTTATGTTTCTTGTAGCTTCTTATTTTTAGCAGGGTATGAAAAAATAAACCTTTTTGTCGAATTCGGGGTTTGGAGTGTTGATGAAGAATCTCAGTGCTGCGCTTTGTCTGAACAAGGATGAAGAAATGAAACAAAAATATGTATGATCAAAATTTCTCTGAGTAGGGAACAACCACGCTTTGTTCCACCGCCTCGATGGTCTCAAATTTGTTATTCACTGAATAATTATGAGCTTTTATTTTGAAATGTTTTGTAGTAGGTTTGATCATTACTCGGAGAAAAGCTTTCCTCGTTCATTAGGGTAGGTAGAAGAACCCAGTATCAAGACATTTTCCATTGACAATTTACAACTGAATTTGAGACATTTCGCTATGCTTTATCAGTAATGCAGAAAATAATAAAAAAATAAATCATACGTGCAATTTTTATATCCAAAAATAATTCAACATTTCTGTTCCCCGATTTCTGCCGAATTGAGACTGCGTGTTGAGTAGCGGAACTCAACGCTGCGTTTTGCCTTGTTACCAGAGCGAGGAAATGATAATACTAAATATTATTTAATGTTTTCATTGGACACTAAACCCCTACAATTATTATATTACTCTAAAATTCAAGTCAAAATCGAACTTATAACCATTATTTTTAATCAACTGCCGATGCCACTGCTCCGTTGTCTTCACTCCCTCTTTTTGATGACAAAGGCGTCAAATTACAGGTATGATTATAGTATAATAACTTTGTCAAGTAAACGATACAAAGCTAAATATGCAGCTTATCAGCGCGAGGAATTTAATAATGCTCCCCCGATTGGTTCCTAAGAGCCACTGCATTGGAAACTACTCAAATAGTACAAGTTATAAGCGAAAGCGATTTAAATATAGTAAAAATTAGTAAAATGGAGCGGAAGCGTTTTTGTATACCTAATTATATTTTGTTTGACTAAACGGGATGGTTTAAGGTTCAAAACACATTTGAATAACTTTTTTTAAGCAGCAGTAGCAGGATAGGCAGAGGGAACCTGAAAACCGACGTGTTAAGCATTCCGTTCTATTAAGATTTCCATTCCTTATATTTAAAATTATTATTTAATTATAGACCCCATATTGGTTCCTAAGGGTCACTGCTTTGGAGACTACTCAAATAGTGTAAGTTACAATCGAAAGCGTTTTAGATATAGTGAAAAATTATAAAATTAAGCGGAAGCGTTTTTATACCTAGTGAAGTTTTAACGTGATGCTATTTTGTTTGAATAAACCTGATCGAGTATTCGAAACCCTTTAGAAGGATTTTTTAGCTTCACGCTGTATTCCGCACGTAGCAGGATAGGCAGAGAAAACCTGAAACCTAGTGTCAAGCAATCCGTTTTATTAAAACTTTCGCTGCCTATATTTAAAATTATTATTTAATAACGCACCCTCGATTGGTTCCTTAGAGCCACTGCTTTAGAAACTACTTAAATACGTACACGTTATAGGCAGAAGCGATTTATATATAGTAAAAATAATTGACATTTTTCGTATGATATTCCCGCCTAACACGAGCTGTCCTTCTTCCATCAAATTCGGAACATAGCATTTAGTGGGACTCATGGCGGATAATAACAGATCTAGAATCACCTTTTGCTTATTTCCGAGGCATTGTGAGTGGCGGAACATAGCGCCGCGCTTACAATAAACATAATTGATTAGTTATTATCACTTTAGGCAAATCGTTAATGTAAAAAGAAATTTCCTTTGAAATGAAAGGCCATCAACAGAAATACGTAACTAGACGTGCAAAAGACATTGTCCTGCAAAGAACCCGAACGAAGCATGGAAGTGGAATTATTACCTCACAAGGAGTAAATATTTACAATGGTTTGCCGCCGTCGGTTAAAAATTGTAAATCATTCGATGAGTTTAAGTCTATGCTTTGCACATATAATAGATACTGGGCGATTATTTACTTCTAAAAAGTGAGTAATCGTGGGGTGTATGTGTGTAGGGCTTGGATCTGCACTTCTGAGATTGATCATGTTAACTGTTTTGTTAGTCGCTCTTGTTTCACTGCCTAGTTGTTTGTATTATTTAATTTCTCATGTAAATGATTCGTCGAAATGAGAATAAAGTTCTTTAAACCGAAAAAGATTTTTTACAATTAAATTATCACTTGAGGCATACAATATAGCAAAGCGGTACAGAACCACTCTTAGATCTGCATTCTCGCACGTGCACCTCTTTAGCTCATTCGTCTACAATTGGCTTGATCATTTTTATGTAGGAATGTAGAATTGATTTAGTATTAAAAACAGCAATTTCACGCTATATTCTACATAGCAGGGTGATCAAAAAAACATAGTGTTGAGACACTCTGGTGTCCACTTCCTGCCCTACTTCGGGACGTCGCGTGATACGTGACGGAACTTAACGCCGTGCTTTGTCTCTTATTCTCTTATATCAATATTTTTCCCATCATCCTTTGTCTTGCTAGGGTGGGGAAAAAACAATAATTTAAATAATATCCCTGGTGGGAATCGAACCCACGACCTATTTTCCAGTAAGACGTTGTTATTACGATGGCTTTTTGGTTGAAAGTGGTAAACATAATTATATTAAAAAAAAAAAGAAAGTTATGCATCAGTTGTAATAGCACTGTATAATTGTTGTAGCTTTAAAATGGAGGCGGGGAGTGTTTTAAAAGGATTGGAAGTTTATTTTGGTTAAAAAACATTATTATTTCTCTTTTTTTTGTTAATACGTACTTGAGAGGTTGTGTTACGTATAACGGAGCTAAACGCCGCGCTTTGCTTTGTTTTTATAGCTTAGTTTTTAGAGTTCAGACACTCCGTTCTATTTTTAACATTTCCGTTCCCCACTTTCCGAATTGAGGTATTGCGTGCTTAGTGGCGGAACTCAATGCCGGGCCTTGTTACCAGAGCGAGGAAATGAAAATACTAAACCCATAACCTGTCACGTTTACAGTCGCACGCTTGTGCCTCTGCTCCACGACAGGCTTTGTTTTTTGTTGCTGATATGGGGGAAAGGAAGTTTTGTTTGTTAAAGTATTTTAAATATGAATGTTATGTTTTGAAAATATTATTTTTAACTGATTCCGAAAAGAGCGAAAATTTCAATTCACTCTCGTTCAAATTCGACTTGCATTTTTTATGATTCTTCATAATTATTATTAATAATTAGGGGAACCAATTTTGATGATACCTTTTTTATATGATAGCTAATATTTTTGATGTGGTTCCATTTAAATTTAGTTAAAATCTGACTAATTCGTTTTTGAGTTATTCGTAATCATGTTACTTTTTAATTGCATTTTTTTGTTAATTTTAGTTTTTTTTTAACATCACGCTGTATCCGCATATAGCCAGGATAGGCAGAGAACCTAGTGTTACGACACTCCGTTCTCTTTCAACAATTCCGTTCCCACTTTCTACCGGGTGAGGCAATGCGGGTTGAGTGGCGAATTCATCGCCACTTCTTTGCCTTGTTACCAAACCAAAAAATGAAAATACTAGAATTTTACATTTCCTGGGTACAGGAATCGAATCCACAACTTGTCGCGTTTTACAGTTGTTAAAATTTGAATTATATTTCTATAGTATACAATAACTAGACCCTCCCATATACATATATGTAGATAAATAAACAGCAGACGGACTTGAGGTACACCGCATTACTCCTGTTAGATAGATCCTTGAAAGACGGTTTGCAGGCAGATGCTTGTAAGGTGCTTTGTCTCTACTGAATATATGGTTGTGTAACTTTATGTTCTAAGATATTTTATGGATGACATCATTGGCGCAGTAGTTGTAGGTTCGATTCTCACGCCGGAAAATATTTTTACGCATTACTCTGTTAGACGCTATTGTTTGAGGAAGCGAAGTTAATAGGCAGATGGTGGTAGGTGTTTCGCTGTTCACTTCTATTCAATATACATATATTGTTCTTTCGTGAAACTCAATGTCACGTTTGTATTATCAGACAGAGTAAATTGTTTTCACAAGTAAACATAACACCTACATAACTACACGCTGTGAGTTCCGCCACTCAGCACCAGTAAATTCGGCGAAAGTGGGGGAACAGGTGTCTTAACACTAGGCTCCACACTGCCTACCTGCTATTTACCGGGATACAGCGTGAAGCTATTCGTAATATGTATGTATGCCAATAAATAAATACGTGAGGAAGAAAAGCTTTGGACCCTTTTTATGAAAATTAAGCGAATGGAGGTGCATGAAATTTAGCACACTTATAGTTTATATAGAGGAGGAGTGCAGAATGCTAATATATTTTAAATAATGCGTGAAAGTATATTAGATTAATAAAATAAATATTACACACTACCATGATTTGACATTCACCTTTATATAAAAGTGACATATACATACATTGTAAAGACAATGCGTTGTTAACACTTACCACCAGGGCCACCTAGTTAAATATTAATATTTATATCTTATAAAATATTATTAAATACTTTTGGACTAAAATAAATGTCCTTTGACAACGCATCTCATCTAAGCTTTCATAATTTATTAATCTCTGAAACATTGTCACGTTTCAAACGTTAGGCGAAGCTTGTAATTAAAAAAAAAACAAAAAAAAAAAAATTAAATAAACTGATCTCGTACTCCTTTCAACTATATATTTGTTTTGAAATTAAAAAGTTACAAAAGCATTACCCAGCTAGAAAATAAGGAAAAATTGTAGGCATTTATTAAAGAATTGGAGTGGAATTATTCAAATGAGGAGTTGGGAGGAGGAGGTGGAGGGTAAGGGTTGTCGTAAATAAAGACATAATTGATTCCCTGAAAGTTATAATAATGACAAATTGTTACATACTTTTGAACAAGCAAAGTGTTTTTGCGTCTTTACCTTTGAAATTAGTGTACAGTGGAACGCGGAATTTGGTTACAATATTAATGTCGATTAAGTTGTTTGTCAGTAAGGTTTTTTTCGGCGTAAAACTTTTTAGAATCATTATGATTTGATTTGATCGTTGTAACGAAAATGCGTCTAATAAAGAACAATAACGTCTGTCATTGGCGCAGAGGCACAAGCGTCGACTGTAAGAGCGCGAAGGTTGTGGTACGATTCACTCAGGAAATGGAATTTTCATTTCCTGGGTTTGCTTCATGAACAAAGCGTGTCGTTGAGTTCCGTCACTCAGCACGCAATGCCTCAAATTCATGGAAAGTGGGGAGCAGGTGTGTCTTAAAACTAGGTTCCTCTGCCTATTCTGCTATATGCGGGATACAGCGTGTAAGTATGTTAATGTCCGTCAGTCAGTTTTTCGTTGTGTCAGTCTTTGACGTAAAATTCTTTAAATTTTTGTTATTTGAAATACAATGCTGCAACGAAATTGCGTCACAATAAAGAATAAGAAAAGAATGAGAACCAGAAAATACATTTACAGTATTTGTAAGTATTGGTAAGATAAATTATTTAAATGAGTCCAAACAATATAATATATCTAAAATTCATAATGTATTAACTGTGATATTTACAATAAAAACTTTTAATTTGAGTGAAAAATTACAAATATAATATATGTAAGGAAATACCATTGAATTCCTTTCTTTAGTAGTTTCCAATTTGGGCGTGCTTTACTATTGATCATTGATTAGATAGATGGCGTGAGTGGTTAGGAAAATAAGATTTAATTGTAAAGACAAAATGGCGTCAGATGTACAGTGATAAAAATAAAAATGAATTGAAGATTATGTTAAATAATGAAAGAGATCGACAAAGTAATAACTTTAAATGTCGTTTCTTTACATTTTTCTAGATAATTGTAATTTGTGTATTTGTGTTTCTAGTGTAAAGATTATAAAAAATAAATAAAACATTGTTTTACAGAGCAACACATAGTTTAATTTGTCAGGGTTCTCACAAATTGACTAAATTGACTTATATATACAAACATGCATGGCTTCACGCTGTATCCCGCATATAGCAGGGTAGGTACAGGAACTGAGAACCTAGTGTTTTAGATGTTATCATTGTGCACTCCTTCCTATAAAAACTATAAAGTGCACCAAGGTTTCATTCTCGCTCCGTCCACACAATTTTCGTAAAGGGATACAAAGTCTTTCCTTCACGTATTAATACCAGCAAATTTCATGGATGCCAGTTCAAATCTTCCTGGGAGTCATATAGTTGTCCGTATTAAGAAATACATATTCTGGGCAAACTATCTTTGCCCAGAATATGTATTGTAAAGACATTCCGTCTTTACGTTCCCACTTTTCGTCAGATTATCGTATCGTGGTTTTTTTTAAATACAGCCAGAAAATGTAAACAATTTAAATAAAAACTCTTTTGAATGAGGATCGAACCCACAACCCTCGCGTTTATATACTGGCGATATCCCAGTGGCTTATTCTACAAATTTCTATAGAATATACACCACACAGAAATCGAACCTGCTATCTCCGACAGCTCAGTTCTTGTAGATGTTTTCTTAAATAACTTTATGTAAAAGATGAAGCTTTACAAATGGTAAAAGAATATAACGATAAATCATTAGACGTTAATAAGTAATGTCTCGAGGGTGGCGGGGACAGATTACGAATAACAGAGCGCTGCCTTATATTTTGTATGTAGCCTTATTAAAATTAAAAATTATTTACTTATATTTAAAATATAATACCTGTCGTGGCGCAGAGGCACAGGCGTGCTACTGTAATCGCGACAGGTTGTGGATTCGATTCCCACTCCAGGAAATGGAACTTTTCATTTCCTGGGTTTGGTAACAAGGCAAAGCGCGGCGTTGAGTTCCGCCGCTCAGCACGCAATGCGTCAATTCGACCGAAAGTGGGGAACGGAGTGTCTTAACACTAGGTTTCCTTTGCGTACCCTGCTATATGTGGGATATAGCGTGAAGATATGTATATATATATATATATATATATATATATTAGTCCTAGTAATTCATTTAATTACTCTGTGCCGCGAGAGTATTTCGATATTCTTTAAATATATAATGCGGTTGTGAAAAGAAAATCTTAGCTTCAGAAAACGTCTTATAGAAAAGCATTAGTTATAAAAAGTATTGTATGTCTCATTTGAATTTCTTACATTTGACCGATATTTGCGAAATAAAATTATTCTTTATTTTTATTAAAAATTTAATAAAAAAGGAACGGCGATAAAACGCAGCAAAAGTAAAATTATTACAGTACATCAGAAGCTCTATAAATAATATAGCTATCATATCGAAAAGCATCATCAAAACTGGTTCACCCAATAAAAAGTTACACGGTAACACATATAAAAAGATGTAGTCGAATTGTGCCTCTTTTTTTAAAATCGGTTACAATGTTTCTATATATTTATAGGATTTTATTTTTTGTCCAGCATAAAATTGTAGGCAGAAAGAATGTAGTGTCATAACCCTCTGTTCTCCACTTTCCGCCGGATTCGAAATATTAAACTTTATTACCAAAGCGAAGAAATGAAAATAATTTATTTCTACTTATTTAAAATTTCAAAAATATCCAAAACATCTATACACAATTGTTTTCCTTTTATTACCCAACTGGACAAAGAAGGGTAATGTGTTTATATATTCTCGCCTCCATTCCATAGGGCTATCTAAATCGAAGCCATTTCGTTCATTAGCGCCAATGTAAATACGGCGCCCAGAAGAATTCTTGATTAATTGCGCGTAACATTTGCAATGGAAGTTAGTTCTTATGTGTTTTGTAGGGCTAGTAAAATGGCGTTTTTACTAAAAAAAAAATATAATATTTAAATAGTTATTTTTTTTTATGAAATATATTACATCGACGGCTTCACACTTGCCCGGGGCTTTTTGTTTTTTTTTAATTACTACATTTGCAGCATACTTAAACAAAAAAAAGTTAAAAATATTTAATTTTATTTTTCCGTTTTAAAAAGACACAATATATCGAAATAAGTCGAACGGGAAACGGATATGATTCTAGATTCTCTTTGATTATTCTCTTTTGCGAGAAAAAGGGAAAGGTTGAAAAAAAAATTTTGCTCAATTTTCGCATAAAATTATTTAGGTAGTCAGTGTTAAGACACTTTGTTCTTGACTTTTCAACTGAAATTATGAACAATGTGCTTTGTTTCACTATACCCACATATTTATATCTAGTATCTACTTAATTTACTTTGCTCACAACTTTCTCAATGCCTAGTTAAAATACCAATACAACTTAAGTTGGGAAGCGTCGAACGGAGTGTCTTGGCTTCTAAGGCTCTCTCTAACTGCCTGCTATATGGGATGGCACATAAGCTAGTTTTGCAGTTAACGATGTAATTACAAATTCTGTAATACAATTGGTTGCAGTTAATACCCCGTTCTATTGAAGGAAATAACAAAAAGGGACCCTTTAAATAATTAATTAAGAATATTCAAAATCGATACTTTATACAATTAATAATTCTATATTAACGCTAGAGGCTAGTCGTGGCGCAGAGGCACCGGCATTGCGACTGAACTGCGCGACAGGCCAGGGGTTCAAATTCCTCAGGAAATGTAAAATTTGAGTATTTTTCATTTCTTGGGTTTTGCTCTTTCTAAGACAAAAAGCGCGGCGTTAAGTTCCCTACACTCTCAACGCAATGCGCTCGGCGGAAAGTGGGGAACGGAATTGTTGAGAAGAAGGTAGTGTCTTAACACTGCAGGGTTCTCCTAGGTTTCCCTCTGCCTGCCCCGCTATGTGCGGGATACAGCTAATGAAGTTGAAAAAGTAATAATTTATGTTTAATATTTTTATTTTTGTTGACTTTTGCCACTCGCACACCAGAAATCCCTTTATCGATGGAAAGTTGAGAATGAAAGGTTTAATGGAGACTTAACACTAGATTCTCATTTCGCCTCCGCGATACAGCGTGATGCTGAGAAAAAAATTAACTATACACTCAGCACCTATATATACGAATTATAGGTTTCGAATCTCTCTATGCCA
This sequence comes from Philaethria dido, assembly GCA_033558755.1. Taxonomy (NCBI): domain Eukaryota; kingdom Metazoa; phylum Arthropoda; class Insecta; order Lepidoptera; family Nymphalidae; genus Philaethria; species Philaethria dido. The sequence goes on from JAKGSA010000541.1 coordinate 148,735, forward strand.
TGACGGAAAATAATGTTTAATAATTTTCATGGGAAGAACGGAGCGTTTAATACTATGTTCTCTTTGACTATCTTACCTATATAAGAGAAAGTATAAAATTGCAATAAATAGAAATATTAGGTTCCAATTTAACTTATAAGACACTAACTAAAATAAAATCTTAAAAAAAAAAACAATATATATGTACATTTAATGGCCTCACCTTAACAAATAGTTCACGTAACGCATTTTCAGTGTTAAACTCTCACAGATTGAATCGCGTAGTATTTCGCACGTGTACGTGGTAAGCAATACTGTTATACCGTTACCTTTGTACTGTATGGCACCGGCTAATGCAACAACTAAGCGAAGCCAGCAATAACTAGACGATACTGTTGAATTATAGAAATATAGATGTGAATTGTAGAAAAATCTTGTAGCTTTGTTATTTTATATTATATATAGACATATCTATATATATAAAAAGAAAGTCATTGTTAGTTACACCATATAACTCAAGAACGGCAGAACAGATTCAAGCTGAAAGTGATGAGAGGGTAGCTTAGGGGGCCAGGGGAAATGGACATAGGACTTTTTATCCCGTTCGACAGCGATCCCGTGTGACTTGACATGAAACGTCAGTCACTATAAAACGTGGTATAACAAAAAAGAATCAGACTTGGAATAACAAAACGCAAATGACAGCTATGTAATTGACGTAAAATGACAGCTATGTATTGACGTTTGGATGACAATTTGATATTTGTAAGAAATCAATATTAAAACTATTTCTATTAAATAAATAATTAACAAGTGGATTGAAGTGAAGTGAATGTTAATTAATAATGCCGCGACCAAGACGATCGAATCTTTCCCGACAAAGCCGTAATGCAAGAAGAATACAAAATACTGCAAATGAAAGGACTGAAGAAGAACAAGAAATTGCACGTGAACAGCGCCGCGATAGTATGGCTCGACTTCGTGCTTCTCAATCACGAGAGCAAAGTGAAGCAGCCCGTGAAACAGCTCGGTTGGCAATGCAGAATCGTCGAGCGAACAACAGAAGGCAACAAATAGATAATTTGCGACGCAGAACAAGATATTTAGCTGATTTGAATCGAGC
>JAKGSA010000542.1:0-26209 GCA_033558755.1 Philaethria dido
AGGGGAAAATCTGGCTTACATGCCATCGAACCGGAACACATCATTAGATATTTGGCGGTTCGTCTTTGACATGATAGTGGTCGCGAGCCAGTCGGAGGACGAACCTCCTACCACCTAACAAATTAAATAGATAGTGACTCCGTTATGGCGCAGTGGAAGTGTTTGACTGTAGGACGGTGGTTGGAGTTCGATTATTTCTTGAGGTAATTTTGGCGATTTGTTTTGCAGTTTATTTTTTTTGCATAGCAATTGAATAAAACTATTATTATTGTTATTGGTAGCGAGACTCGCTATTTCGTTTTATAAGGAATATCTAAATAACGATTCCTAAAATAAGTTTTGTCCTCTAACCACCGCGGTCAGTCAAAATCCTCACAAGTACACAGCATTAAATAATATGTATTAACCTGTAGATGGGGGAACAAATTTTTATTAATCCAGCTACAGATTGCAAGATTCTTGACGAATCGTCAATATGATGGCATATATATTATCTCTCTACGATTTAGAAGTAATGCGTTCAATTTATTACAATTAATTTCCAGGGTGAAAAATGTCATCATGCCCACTGCAGTAGACATTATGACGAAATATTTCGTCATACCCCGTTAACAGGTTAAGACTTAAAGTTGGGAAAATAGCATGAAATAACAATTATTAAACAATAATATAAATTGAATGGTTTTTCCCGCATTTAGCAGGATAGGCAAAGAGAACTTAGTTAGGCACTCAATTCTCCACTACCCACCTAATTTCACAACATTACGGGTTAAATCACGTAACTTAACGCTGCTCTAGGTCTTACCTGAATTTTTAAATAAATATATATGTATATTATCTTTTTAGCTACACACCGTATCCTGCATATAGAAGGCAGAGGGAACCTGAGAATCTAGTGTTAATACACTCCGTTCTCTTTCAAAATTTCCGTTCCCCACTTTCCGCCGGATTGAGACATTGCGTGCTGAGTGACGGAACTCAACGCCGCGCTTTGCCTTGTAACCAGTACATATTAAATAAATCCACCAAATTAACATACAGATACAAAAATAACAATACAAACTAAAGGCAATTGTCGGTTAGCACTTCACGAGTCCGCGCTAAGCGTTCCAATTAAAAACCACTTTACCAACGCTACTTAATTGTACCTCGTTTTAGAATGAATCATAAGTTCTTTTAAAAAAACTGTAAAAAAGACTTTTATTTAAAGCAATTATTGATATATTTTTTGCAGTAATTTTGATATGCTAGTCAGAAAATTGGTTGTTATAATTGGATTAATAATTATTTCTATTGTTGTTGTGATAATTCTATGTTTGGCGTGAATAAGTTAATATGTCGATCGCAAATATATATTTTTAGATTTAATAATAATTGATTTTCTACAAGCAAATTAAAGATGAACTGGGAACCGAGTGCAAGACACAATTTTTGCCTAACTACACAGCTACGGGAAAAACTGTGCAGCTACTTTTTCACTTTAAACGTGAATGTTTGTGGGTTCGATTCCCATTTGAGGAAATACAGAACGCAACGTTGAGTTTCGCCACTTGATTTGTATCAAGTGTATTGAATTCGAACCGATACAAAATCTTAAGCGAACGGAGTGTCTCAGGTCCCTTTTACGCTGCTATGTGCGAGATTCCATATTAAAAGTAAATGTTTGTAAATAACTATTAAAAATTTGCAATTATGTTAGTATTATATATACGAAATTCACTTACACTCTACACAAAAGTTCTTATACCTCATATATTTTATAAAATTCCGACCCTGCCAAGTTACTGACCGACCCATTCATGTCAGCTATGACGGCTGACAGCTGACTCAACTTACGTTTGAGAATGCAAAATATATGGTTGCATAACTTAATATGCCTGTATTGTATGTATGTATTTTTATATTTTTTATAGATCTTATATTGGCTTATAAGTACAAGTAAAAGAATATTAAAGAAAACAAGGGACTTTAAAAATATTAAAATTCAAATTGTACCTTTTAAAAAATGTACCTTTTTTCATTAGGTCAAAAATTAAAAAAAAAAGGTATTTACACTCAATGTAGCTTTTAATTTCAGAGTCAATGTATTATTACCTTTTTATTTTTTGGAGAGCTTCACTCTCGTGTTTTTTTTCCGCATAGTTTAGAACCAGAAAGAGCCTAAAGTTAAGACACTCCGATTTCCACTTTCCATTCTAATACGTGATATTAGGTGTTAAATAGCGGTACCAACCCCGCACTTTGTCTTACCGCAGAAAGGGAAATATTTTAAAAGTTAGCATTACCTACCCCAAACGGGAATCGAACCCACAACTAATCGACTTAACAGTAAAACGATGTCCCACTATACTATAACCGCCTCTTCATAAACATAAAGCTAAACGAAATATCCTCGTCTATAATAAAATACATATTTCCGAGAACAAACACAGAATGTGGAATTAGCTTGTCAAGTGATCATTTACAAAACGACCAAAGACGTGTTTAATCCAATTAAATGTTATACTTCACAGAATTATATTTTTGTTTCACTGATAATATTCGAGGCTGTTATGACGAGATGCTCAGTATCCCACTGTAAACATGGTTGTGGGTTCAATTCCCACTCGAGGAGATGATTATAATAAAATTACTTTCATTTTGACCGCTTTAGTTCCGCCATTTAATATGGAATATGTCGAAATTAGGTGGAAAGTGTAGAACAGAGTGTCCTGACGCTAGGTTATATTAGTCTACCCTGCTATACAGAAAAGTGATTGAAGTTGCTGCTTTAAAAATATATTTATATATAACTTATGTTAAGACACTGTCCTCCACCTGTTGTTCAATTTTCTAGGTATTCTTATACTGATGAACGAAATTCACCAAGCCGCAAGTTGTCTTATGAGAGCAAGTCGAAAATAATTTGTAATTATAATAATCCTCTGAGTAAGGATAAACACATATGTTCACGGATAGTGTAAAGCACTGTCACACTATGCCAAGAGGATTTTAAATTTGACGTATGGCATGGCTATGTATGTTATTTTTTCCGAACTGCTTTTTTTTTTTTATATGCCGGATGGCAAACGAGTAGAAGTGACCGCTCTGATGTAGGTGTTGCCTTCGCCCATGAACATCTACAACACAAGAGATGTACTAGATGCGTTGCCAACCTAGAGGATGCAGATGGAAGGGAGGATAATGTAGTAGTCCGCTATCGGAACCACCACATTTTGGGAAAGGATGGGTGGAAAGGGGAAAACCTGGCTTACATGCCATCGAACCTGAAACACATCATAAGATATTTGGCGGTCTGTCTTGACATGATAGTGGTCATGAGCCAGACGGGAGTGGACGAACCCTCCTACCACCTCAAAAAACATAATGTTTTTAGACAAAGGTAGTGTTAGAATCCGCTACCCACGTGCTGTGGGTGGCGGATTCAAAAAACAGAGACCCACACTAAAAATAAAAATACACTAAACAAACTCAAAATCAAATTCCGCAAACATTTCCTAACCCATTTCAACGTATCGCGAGTTAATTTCGAAATACATAGAAAAGTCGATTTGACATCTGTCCTGTTTCTAATATCTATGTTGTTTTCCTAAGAAGTTCATTAAGTTTTCAACGAGTTGTATTAAATGATAACATACTAACGCGAGAGCGTCTCATCTCATCGGTATGGGCGATTATGTTCCTTTGAAATGGAATTTTTAGCTGTTGATGTGTTTCTGAGTGGGACAGGTGTCGAATAAATTAAGATTTAAGCTTTTTATTATGTGTTAGTCTAAAATGACACGTGGATTATGTTTTTTTTTGCTTCAGGTTTTTTTCAGATAGCTGGGTAGGCAGAGAGATTCTAGTCACTGAGCTTTCCAATGTTTGCCGGAAATTGAGACACTATCTTTTGAATGCAGGAATTCAAAGCCGTGTTGCCTTCATGACTTTTTTTTTTTATTGATAACGGACGCAAACGAGCAGAAGGACCACCTGATGGTAAGTGGTTACCTTCGCCCATAGACATCTACAACACCAGAGATGTTGTAGATGCGTTGCCAACCTAGAGGATACTGATGGAAGGGGGGACAATGTAGTAGTCCACTATCAGAACCACCACATTTTGGGGAAAGGATGGGTGGGAAAGGGGAAAATCTGGCTTACATGCCATCGAACCGGAACACATCATTAGATATTTGGCGGTTCGTCTTTGACATGATAGTGGTCGCGAGCCAGTCGGAGGACGAACCTCCTACCACCTAAAAATACTTAATTACAGTTATATAGCTTACGTATATATCAGAGCATATAGGTTACAATTTATAAAGCTTTTGAATGATTAGCAAAATTGAAATGATTATATTTAAATAATATTAATTTTCCAGACGGAACCTAGTGTTAAGACACTCCGTTCCCCACTTTCCGCTGAATAGAGGCATTGTGTGCTGAATGGCGGAACTCAACGCCGCGCTTTGCCTTGTTACCAAACCCAGGAAATGAAAAATTCCATTTCCTAGAGTCGGAATCGATCTGTTGCGTTTTAATCGCACGCTTGTGCCTCTGCACCACGACAGGTAAAAAAAAACGAAAACAAATAAGCAAATAAGAAAAAAATATTTATCACCACAAAAAAACAACAAAAGCTTAATACTAAATGATGAGAATGAATTGATCCCCCGTACCGTGTGCACCCTCAGCGTCAGCGTCAGCCGCCGCCGAGCCGGTGATAACGCACGTCGCACGGGAGGCGCACGGGAGGCGTCGGGGGACGCTACCTCGCTTTTATTTTAATGATGACTTGCTTTAAATTGTGTCTATTACGTGTTTTGATAGGGCTGTCGCTTAAATTGTGTTTTTTTATAATTTATTTAATTTATTAAAATTTTACATTTGATTTAGTCCTGTATGTGTGTACTCGTACGTATAAACAATTGAGCGTAGAGGGTATCGAATCCAAGCCTTTTGTCTACAATCTAAGGCTTCTAGTTGACCTAACTTAACTTCTATGGATTGACCGTGTCATCATTTAAGGGGCCCTTTACCCAAATGTAAAGGGCCCCTTAAAATAAGCAGTAAGGCTCCCCTCCCCTCTATAACTATGTAAATTTGTAATGATCTTTCTTATGCCGCCTTCAAAATACTTACTAGAAACAAACAGATGATAGTTCTAGTTTCTTAAAGTGTACACATTACGTATAAACCCCTTAAACTAGCCAAAAACTGAAAAACGAAGCATTATCACTAACATAACTCTCTGATTATTATAAAAGACAACCAACAAAATTTAAATATTCAAATAAACGTCGACACAGCCCTATAAGCGATTTCTTTTGACGTAATAAAGTAAGTGTTGTAGGGGTCATATTACTCTGTAGCTCAGCAGTGCGGTGTCGCTAACGGACGGGGTTCGATCTAGCGTGTAATACCAATTGCTTTCACTAAACGCTTTGCGAACATTTCTATACGAATCTTTAAAATGAAGGGTGTATTAGCTAAGTGTTTCTTTTGTGTTGCCATAATTTGATGTTGTTTTGCTTCAGTTGCAGTTTGTAAGGAACGCCTGTCGTGGCGCAGAGGCACAAGCGTGTGACTATAAACGCGACAGGTTGTGGGTTCGATTCCCACTCCAGGAAATGGAATTTTTCATTTTATAGGTTTGGTAACAAGGCAAAACGAGGCGTTGAGTTCCGCCACCTCAGCTCGCAATGCCTCAATTCGGTGGAACGTGGGGAACGGAGTGTCTTAACACGTCGGTGTTTTCTGCCTACCCTCCTATATGCGGGATACAGCATGAAGCTATGTATGTATGTATGTAAGGTATGAAGAGATAACTAAGTGTCTTATTTCTCTGCTCTTCACTTTTTTTAACTATTTTACTAACATTGATCAGATTTTAGACGATAGAGCTTTATTTCATCACATATAACGTACGTCGATAATGTGACAAAAATAATGCTTATCGCTTTTAATGAAAAGGATAGATAAAGAAAACTTAATGATACACTCGGTTTTCCGCATCCCCCATTACGTTCTTGGCATTCCACCTGAATTTGAATATTACGTGTTGTGTGGCGGAACTCAACGCCGCGCTTTACCTTACCAGAGCTTGACATTAGGTTCACGGTTTCACTAGCTTTGCGGGATAAAGCGTGAAGCTGTGATTCCAACTACCTAGTAACTACGTATGCATAACTAATATGACGATTATCGCTGTCAACGTATTCAAATCAACTTGCGCAGATAACATATCGATGTAGCGAGCTTGACCGCACGTCAATCACGCTAATGCGGTCTGCAACACATTTGATTATACATTATACATTCATTATTTATATTATATAGGCTTAAAACTTAAATCTTAGAAAGTCTTTAATACCTAATACAGGAATAGAACCTACTACCTTCGGATCATAGAGTTATGATGTTCCAAATAACTACGCCAGAGGAATTGTTAATTATAAGAAATGAAACCATCGTAGCGCAGTGCAAAAGCGTTCGATTGTAAGCATGGTGTTTATGGGTTCAATACCCAATGTAAAGAGTTATGTTTAAATTATTATAATTTCCCCGATCGGATAATATGGATAACGGCGTTAAGTGCTGCCACATAACACAGAATGACTACATTTCGGATGGAAAGCAGAGAACAGAGTGTCTCAACACTAAGTTCTCAGACTACCTATTATGCGGGTAATACCAATTATCTTATAATTAAATGGCACTAGCAGTAGCTAATACGTCAAATTTACCGCATCGTCGTGATTGACGTGCGGTCGACGCAACCGGATACGGATGTACGACTACATTGTGTTCTGTAGCTATAGCAATTATTAATGTCGATTTAACCACTCTCAGAGATGTGGATTAGTGTTTAAGTGAGTTTTTTGTATCGATTAACTGTTTAAATAGAGATTGTTATGTTTATATTGCAGAGATAAAATAAATATTTTTTTAGTTATCTTATATATAAGTAAAGAAAAAACTTTAGCCCGCTTTATACGAAAACATGCGTACTGACGAGCATGGAATTTGACTTATTTAAAGTTTATATGGAGAATAAATATAGAAAGACAATATTTTCCATCATAACACATGAGAAAGTGGGGAACGGAGTGTCTTAACACTATGTTCCCTCTGCCTACCCTGCTATATGCGGGATACAGCGTGAAGCTATGTATGTATGAATAATACATTAGAAATCCATTACGCATGTTTTACTTATTTCTAAATTTTTGTATAAGGTGACATACAAGTTCCTAAGGCAAAGTGTACTTTTCGCATCAACAAGTATTACTTTTTTCTATGAGCAGAATAAAAAGCCATTTTTTTCACAGGGAATTCAAACCCACGACCCCTTAAATATTAAACACAGACAAACTACGATACATATTACGTATAGGCTATGTACAGTAGGCACTGTCGATAGCATACCGTTTGCGGTAAATTCTCGTGTGACGATTGATTTATTGGCGTTCTATACACTCCTGAGTTGGGCAGCTGCGGTCTTCAGAGCTACTTGTCTCGTTACACTATAGTGGTGTGCCTCGGCTTTTGTTGCAGATTACAGATAATCCACCGAAATTAGTTTCGTAGGTAAGTATAGTTAGTTAGTATTTGTTTAGTGTATCTTCTTCTTCATCTATCATCTTTATCGTAATATAATTTATAAGATGGCTGTTTCAATTGGTTGAATTTTTATGTGAAAATTGTAAAAATACAATGTACAATAATCCTGCAATAAAACGCCTGTCGTGGCGCAGAGGTATAAGTGTTCGACTGTAAAACAGGTTGTGGGTTCGATTCCCATTCCAGGAAACGTAAAAACTTTAGTATTTTTTATTTCTTGGGTTTAGTAACAAGGCGACGCGACGTTAAGTTCCGCCATACAGCTCAAAATCTCAAAATATTTCAAAAAGCGATTAACACTAGAATCATCCTAAATATTCATTCATTATACTTATTTATTTACTCACAGTTATCATATTCAAACCCACATTCATAATTCACAACACAATCGTGTGAATATTGGATTGTGATTGTAATCAAATTAAATTCTCCATAGCTTTGTAATTAAGGTCCGCGCCTAAACTGTGGTTTAAACTGCGGTTTTAAAACTAAGCTTAATTTAGATTATTAGTTAATTGCCTTTTGTCAGCGCTCATTATGTTTATCCGATACTAAATACTACGTTACATTGTTATTATTGGATTATGTATGACTAATTAATGGTACAACTAAGATAATTTTTTCCCTGACCACTATCATGTCAAAGACGGTCCGCCAAATATCTTAGGATGTGTTCCGGTTCGATGGCATGTAAGCCAGGTTTTCCCTATTCCCTCCCATCGTTTCCCCAGAATGTGGTGGTACCGATGGCGAACTGCCGCGGCCACTACATTATTTCCTCCCCCTCCCATCTGAACACTAGATCGGCAACGCATTTACAACTCCTTTGGTGTTGTCAATGTCCATGGGCGAAGGACAACTTACCATCAGGTGGTCCTTCTGCTCGTTTGCCATCCTTTATCAATAAAAAAAGGCATGGTCAGAAGGAACCTAGTGTCAAGACACTCTGTTCACACTTTCTACCCGAAATTGAGATATTGAGTGTTGAGTGGTGGAACTCAATACCATTTTGTGTTACAAGAACGAAGAAAATTAAAATAATTTAAATGTAATAATTACCCAAGTGATACATGTTGCTAGTTAGACGCCTCAGAAACCAGAAATCTTCAGATTTACAAAGTAAATCTACTTGGCGAATAGGAAGTCTTGTGACAATAAATTAACTGCTTTTACTGCTGGAGCCGCCTTTATATATACTAGTGTACCCATTGACGCGCTAACAACGCGTTGCCTAGCAACGTATATGTCATTTTATATAAATATGGATGTCAAACCATGATAGTGTGTGTAACATTTTTCTTAATATAATATATTTGCATGCATTATTTTATAAAGAAAGATATTATCATCGTGCCCTTCTTCGCTATATAAACTATAACTGTACCAAATTTCATCCTCCTCCGTCCGAATAATTTTCATAAAAAGGGGTTTAATGCATGTTTATGCATTATTTTAAAAAGATAGTATCATTCTGCACTCCTTCGCTATATAAACTATATTATGTTATTGTTAAGCGATCGAAGAAGCGAGACATTCCCGACACAAGTGTCTTTGACTACTTACTGGGAAGTCTCGGCTGCTCAATTTGTAAAATGTTTTTTGAATAAATATCTTTTTATCCTTTATCTTATCTTATAAACTATAGATTTACCAAGTATCACGGTCCTTCGCCCGCATAATTTTCATAAAAAGGGCTACAAAGTTGTTGCATCACATATTAATATATATATGAAGGAAACAACCATTTCAAGCAGTTCCATACACTACAGTACTCCAAGCTTATAACAGAAGAAAAACAAAGTCCCACTCACACCGTACGTGGACACTCGAGTGCTTCACAATTAGAGTCCACTTTATATTCGCTATAATTGCGCTACGTTTCTTCACTTGCCTTTGTACCTTCTCTTTGGCACGTTTCGCCTCTAACTATTTGACTTGGAATCGATTTTGTACTTTTAATGTATAGGCCTAATAATCGATTAAACTGGTCACTATTGTTGTAATAAATTTTGTAAATTGTCGGTTATGGCATAGTGATAGCTTTTTGCTGTAAATGCAATGGTTGTGGGTTAGATTCCCACACAAGGAAATAATTAAACCTAGATTAAGTATTTACATTTTTCCGTTCTGATAACATAAAGAGAGTCTTTTAGTACCGCCATTCAACACACATCATATTAAGTCTAAGCAAATAACGGGGAAAGGAGTGACATGACACTAATTTTTCTGTGACGTCTTTAAAAACTTTAAAATTATTTGTTCTATATATAAGTAATAGAACATAATGATCATCCAAAGAAACCACCGTGGCGAAGTGACCCGCCATTTGACTGTACAGGATTGGTTATGGATTCAATTACCACACGAGGAAATAGTGATGTAAAAACTACATTAGTCGTAGTCCCGCTGTGATAAGGCAAAGCTTATTGTTTAGATTCGACATTCAACTCGCCAAATCGCGAATATTGTCAAAAAGCCAAGAACGGAGTGTTTCAACGATATATTCTCTCTGCATTTTCGTGAATAATTGTCCTATATATAGAAGATGAAGTATAATAATATAATTATGATACAACGTGGGCGAGATCAATCACTTGTAATGAGAGCTCAGGAAGCCGCAATTACAGGCAAGTAACTACCGTATCAAAGATTAAACCTTTATGATTAAATACTGTACTGTAGTGTGTTGAAGCGTTAAGTTGGGGTTCAAATCTATTTAGGTAAGAAATTTAAGAAAAAAAAATTATACGCTCTTTGTCTTATACTGTGAAAAAAGTCGAAAATTGTTACTTAACTTCGAAATAACAAGAGATGACAAAAAATTGTCACTATTTTTAGTCAAAGAGTGAGAAGATGTACATTTATAGAGTTTGTTCTCTATTTAACGTAATTTAATATATATAAATCTATATAGAAAAAACGTTTGCTTTACTAAGTGACTGACAGACAATGTACAGCCGAAACTACTGACCATAGAACGCTGAAACAGATGGGATATAAGTTCCTATTACACTTGGAGGAACACTAAGAGCAGATTGTCAAAAATTCCAACGGAAACGCCATAAAATATTGCGTATTGTTCTCCAGGCAAATATAGTTGCGGCTACATTTAATAAAGTATACAATAGTAAAAATATAATATTGGCATTTTTAAAATTTAATAAATTAATCAGTAACTATTCTACTCTCCTTTCATATCATCTTCTCGAAGTCTTACTTCTATTGTTTTAAAAACAGATACATCTCTTTTAATATGAAATAAAGTTATATTATCATAAGTATGTATATTTTTTGAATAATTATCAATATAGCATACATATCAAGAGCGACGGATGCTAAAAGATCAATCGCTTAGCGCTGGCGGCATGTCGGCGTGTCGCTGTGTAACTCTACACTGGTGGCAGGAAACTGGCAATTACGTGCAATACTACGTTTTGGACCTACGAAGATGGCGAAGTATGTTATTTTTTGAGTGTCAATTGGTTTATTAATGTATATATATTATGAATTTTTGATAAAATATACAATTTTTTCAAAGATGACAGTAGGTAAAGAAAGCTTAGCATCCAAACACTCTTTTTTTTGAGGAAATGAAAATTATTAAAATCTTTATAATCATTCCCTTGAGTGGAAATCGAACCCACAACCAATAGAGTTTACAGTCAGACGCTGTGCCACTGCGCCGCAATGGTCTCATATATGTATGTTACAGATTATGATTATTGTTTAAGAATATAAAAACAAAAATAAGTTTGTAGTTTTGAAACAAGAAATCTACATGTCACCGATATCCCTTCTCTTCTCAGTTTCATGGCTCTTTCTGCATAGCAGTGTAGTACAGTATGTACTTGATATTTTTTTTTTTTTTTATGGATACCGGATGGCAAACGAGCAGAAGGACCGCCTGATGGTAAGTGGTTACCTTCGCCCATGAACATCTACAACACAAGAGATGTACTAGATGCGTTGCCAACCTAGAGGATACAGATGGAAAGGGAGGATAATGTAGTAGTCCGCTATCGGAACCACCACATTTTGGGGAAAGGATGGGTGGGAAAGGGGAAAACCTGGCTTACATGCCATCGAACCGGAACACATCATAAGATATTTGGCGGTTCGTCTTTGACATGATAGTGGTCGCGAGCCAGACGGAGGACGAACCTCCTACCACCAAAAGAAAATATATCTGAGGTGGTGTTACTATTATAATAGGTCATTCATTTTAATTATTACAAGTTTTATTTAGGTTAATCTCAATTCGGCGGAAAGTGGGGAACGGAGTGTCTTAACACTAGATTCCCTCTGCTTACCCTGCTATATGCGGAATACAGGGTGAAGCTATGTGTGTATGTTTTATTTTAACACCTCTATCCCTATCATTCAAAACGCGGCGTTTAATTTCGTTATTTAACACGCAATGTTTTCAACTGGAGCTGAAAGTAGAGAACAAAGTGTCTTAACACTATGTTATTAGTATGCTATGCGGTTAAAAGCTAAAAAATGTACACAACTGTGGCACACAGTACCTGGATCTTCAATAATAAGTATAACACAGTAGATATAATAAAAAAATTACAAGCACGAGGAAGAACAAAGAAAATAATTGGCACAGATAACAAAGAAAAAATGATTTCTTTTTAACGTCGCTTTGTCGAGAGGCCCGCGAGGGTTGTGCTAATTAACCTCCGCCGAATGGGGCGACGCTTAACGCCGCCTTTGGTTACAGACTTTGTTTGTAATGTGGACTATTATGTGATAAATGTAGGACTGACAATACTTACATTTTTATGTTAACTGACTATTTAAAAGTGCTTGTGTATAGTAGTGTGTTTAAATAGCGAATATTTAGTTTTTGATAATGTTTTTGTTAGTGGCTCTAGCTACCGGGGGGGGAGGTCATGAGTTCGATAATCATTTATATTATGTGTTAAATGTTTTTATCATAAAATAGAATATGAATCGGATTCCATTTAGAGCAATGATTAATTTCAAATTATTATCATTTATCGTAGCGTTTGGCGCTCCGTTCTCTCTGACTACCCCGCTAAGGATAAAGCATGAAGTTAGGTAGGTAGGTAGGTATTGTCATTTACTCGCTGTGGAAAGACTAAGAACTGCGTTAAACACCGCTACTTAATACAAAATGTCTCGATTTCTTCATAATTTTTCTCGCACACCATTATCGGCAGAGAGAGATTCCATTATCTAGCAGAATTCGACGCTTTGCGTGTTATGTGGCGTAACTTAACACAGCGCTTTATTACTAGCTTACTAGAGCGACCAAAGCGGGAAAAATTAAAATAAATCACATTTTTTTAACTTCACGCATATCCACGCATATAGCAGGCAGAAGGAACCTAAGAAAGTAAGAACCTAGTGTTAAGACACTCCGTTCTCTTAAGGTTTCCGTTCCACACTTTTTGCAAATTATATATAAAGAATTGTTAGGTGGTAGGAGGTTCGTCCTCCGACTGACTCGCGACCACTATCATGTCAAAGACGAACCGCCAAATATCTAATGATGTGTTCCGGTTCGATGGCATGTAAGCCAGATTTTCCCCTTTCCCACCCATCCTTTCCCCAAAATGTGGTGGTTCCGATAGTGGACTACTACATTGTCCCCCCTTCCATCAGTATCCTCTAGGTTGGCAACGCATCTACAACATCTCTGGTGTTGTAGATGTCTATGGGCGAAGGTAACCACTTACCATCAGGTGGTCCTTCTGTTCGTTTGCCGTCCGTTATCAATAAAAAAAAAATATAAAGAATAACAAGCAATTAAAACAATAATAAAGAAGCTTACTTAACATACTCGTACATTGAATAGTAAACTAATCAAGTAAACTACACCGGTGTCACAGGTCAATACCTGAACTAATAGACACTTGTAACGTCAAATACACTGGAGTATTGTCTACAAGCACATTCGATATATGATACATATCCTACCTACTGTATATATGTACACATATATATGACATGTCTATACAGGATGCTAAATCTGGAGCATTTAAGAGATTTCTCTTCCTTTTTGTTTTGTTTTAAATCTTCATATATGTTTATTTATTGTATCAATTTCAAAAGTGCCTCATTTCACCTAGTGTTACATTCGAATACGAGATATTGTATGTTGAGTGGCGAGACACAATTTCATCGGACGAGAATCGAACCAACAACTATCATGTTTACAGACAGAAGCGGCCTCAGTACGCCACAGTGGTCTCTATATATAGAGACCACTGTGGCGTACTGAGATATACATACATACATAGTTTCACGCTGTATGTATGTATGTATGTTTCATATAGCAGGGAAGGCAGAAGGAACCTAGTGTTAAGACACTCCGTGCCCCAATTGCCGCCGAATTGATGCCTATATATAATAAATATTATATTTCTCTTTTCGTTACTTATCTTCTTCTCTTCTTCTTAATTAATCTTAAAATTTTTATACTAAGCATTAGATAAGTGTGATTATTTCTAACTTCACTTCATCTAACCTCACAAACTATTCCAAGTCCCTACAAGTATATTTAGACCCGTCCCAAGCGCTAGTTGTCAATTATAGACAATATCTATTAATCTGAGATAGGAATAACTATCGAGAGATCATGAATCGATTCTAAGTTTATCTCTCAGATATACGTCAATGTAATAATATCTGGGAAAGTCGTATACGACTTTCCCAGATATTATTACTCCTCCTACCTTGACATTCTATAGAATGTCAAGGTATTTCGTAATTTCACTATCGAATTTTGGCGATGACCTTTTTTTAGGTCTAAAAGATGTCAGAGCTTGTTTTTTGCATTTTTATGCCCAACATGCACCTTGATTGACTTTGTTGACGTTTCCACATTTTACTGGCGAGCCTTTTTTTTTTGGGTTCATATTTGTACTTTGAAAAGTTAGGCAAGCCGGTGGGAATAGAGTTGTATGGACTCCTCGCTACGGATAGATAATTCTTATGATACGGGCTTATTTTAATTTAGGTTAGGATTTGATGAGTTGTTTTTGATCTATTTGTAATTGTCTTACTTTATAAGAAAAATGGCTTAAAAACAATTAAATGTACTTAGAAATTCTCCCAAGTAAGAATAGAATCCACAACCATCGTGAATACAGTAGACACCACCGTGACAGCGACAGTACTCGTATAAGCTCTATGTGTCATGCACACGTGTGTATTCGAAAGTCAGTCTCCTAAATTATACATCCACCTTCTATGCGTAGGTCTTCGATAACCAAGGCACAAATCTATGCAAAATGGGGAAAGGAAATGTTAAAAGAACGGAGTGTCTTAACACTAGCAGAGGGAAGCTGAGAAGCTTCCCTCTGCTTATCCTGCTATGTGTGGGATCACGCTATAGCGTGAAGCTATAAAAAATATACCACAGACAGACAACGTACAGGCGAAACTAATGCCCATAGAAAGATAAAATTTGACAAATATGCATCATAAAGAGTGTAGGTAAGCAATAAATAAGGATTTCTTGATGTTCCCTTAAAACGGGAAAAAGTGGGATTTAAAGTGTTTTTGTAGTTCACGCAAACGAAACCACAGGATAGAGTTAGTACGTAATAATTTTCTTTCCACTCATATAAAATCAGTCCGTTTAGCATTTTAATATAAATTTTCTCATCTGAAAATGACACAGAATATTAATATATTCAATCGTTCTTCTTTTGTATTCCAATCCTCACCGAATTGGGGATTTCCAGTGTTTTGGGTTAAAATAATCTTTTTTAATATTGGCTAATTATTTACACGGCGTTGAGTTCCGCAACTCAACAAGCTAAATCACGATTTCGGATAGAAAATAGAGAATGCTATCCCGCTTATAGCAGGGTAGGCAGAGGGAACCTAGTGTTAAGACACTCCGTTCCCCATTTTTCGTCGAATTGAGGCATTGCGTGCTGAGTGGCGGAACTCAAAGCCGCGCTTTGCCTTGTTACCAAACCCAGGAAACGAAAAATTCCATTTCCTGGACTGGGAATCGAACCCACAACCTGTCGCGTTTACAATTGCATGCTTGTGCCTCTACGCCACGACAGGTATTATATATACATACAATTAAATGTATTTAAATATGTCATCTGGAAGTTTAGCACTAACCGTAAGCAGCCACTGTCGCTTCCTCTGCTCAGTGCCAAATGGTTGCTCGATAACCGTTAAACACTCTATAGTTAGCGTGTTAGGAGCTAGGACAGTCTGCTTTTATATTATATGGACTAAATATATATTATATTGACTAAATATCTATACATAGGATAGGCTTACTTTCCGATTTTCATTCGAGAGAATGTGTTTATTTAAATTATTTTCATTTCTCCGTTCTACGCAAGTTGAAGTACCGCCACTTAATGTCAATGTCTCAAATTTGGACGGAAAGCGGCGAACGAAATGTCTAGACACTAGGTTCTGTTTGACTACCTTGCTACGCAGAAAAAGTGAGAATCTGATTTTCTTTAATCTAAACAGATCATGGAATGCCTATATTTATTTAATACAAAATTTGTCTAACCGAGATTTGAACCCAAAACAAACATATAACAAACTGTACCTATTTTTATAACTTCACAATTTATAGCTTAGCAGGGTAGTCAGAGAGAGTCTAGTGTCAGGACACTCCGTTCTTCTCTTACCGCCCAAATTTGAGTCATAGCATGTTGAGTGTTGAAAGTCAACACCACGAGTTGTCTTACCATAGCGAGGAAATGAAAATAAATTAAATATACGAGACTAACTCTACTAAGACTACTCGACTAAGACTACTCGTAATCAATCTCCCGAGTGGGAATCGAACCCACAGCCTAGCCTAGCCTAGCCTCACGTTTACAGTCAAACGTTCCACTGCGCTATGATATCCTCGATTTATAAACAGATAATATTAGCAAGATACTTCAAACGTAGGAAGGACTCTTACTAAATAACCGTGTGATAGTTCACTGTGAACGTTGCGCTTTGGTACACGGTTAAGAGGCGGTGTGTACAGATAGTAATAAAGTATGGAAAATATACATAAAAAAAGTCAATGAGTCAACGAAAGCATATATATATATATATATATTTTTATTATATATATTTTTTTTTTTTTTTTTTAACTTCACGCTGTAACCCGCATCTAGCAGGGTAAACAGAAGGAACCTAGTGTTAAGACACTCCGTTCCCCACTTTTTATATTATATATAATATGTATAACAAACAATTTTAAGAAAAAAAAAATAGAACCGGTTTTAAATAAAATGTAGTTATTTGAAGATATATTGCGAACAACTAAAAAACAACTCGTGAGACCTTAATAAAATTTAAATGGAACCTCATCCGAATAACTATCCATAAAAAAAGAATCATCCAGTATAAAATTATGCGGAAGCATACATAAAACAATACACAAAAATTGGGAACCTCTTTCTTTTTTTGAAATCAGTTGAAAAGTCATAGCCGAAACTACGAGATGTTACGTTTTTTGGTTAAACTGCACAAAGTTAGATACTTTGGATTAGTTAATGACCAAATTACCAAAATATTTATAAATTGTAGCCTATGTGCTATGTTAATGTATGAGCTATATTACTGTAAAATTACATCTAGATCCGTTCAGTAGTTTTTGCGTGATAAAGTAACAAACATCCATCGTCACAAACTTCATATTTAAAATATCAGTAGGATTAATACCGCCTTAACTTTTCTTAATAATTACATTTTTTAGTATATAAATCGTGGCAAATATTTATTTTTAATACAACAAGGTAAAATTCCACTTATCTTTTTCTTAGGTTAATATTTAAAAGCTATCTAAGCTCAAGCCAACTTTTAAAAGCTTAGTGCAGATATCGTGCCAAAAGGTTCCTTTAGTTTTTGAGTGTAACTTGTATGAAATGAGAATATATATAAAGAAGAATAAAATGCAATTCACACACAGCAGAAGTGTAACTTCAGAAATGTAGCCTACGAGAGATAGATATGAATATAAAAATATCAGGAGTTTTAGGGTAACTGTAAGGTTTGACATTAATCAAACTTAAAAATTACTTTTTATTTTCATTTAAAATATTACATTACATATACTCGTATAGATTTATTTGCGATATATTATAATAGATATAATTAATTTCCCATGTTATAACTTTAAATAAAAGATCACTATGTATAATGTTTTCTTTCTCATTCTCTCACATACTTTATCCAGTACATTTAAGTGTTTCTTCATTTATCGTGACGCATTTTCGTTACATTCAATTTTAAATCACTTCAAAAATTATCATTATTTTAACAACAAAAAAAAACATGAAAACTAAAACGCAAAATAACCAAAACAATCTGTCCCTTAACAACCATTTTCAAATATCACCATATTATTGTGGTGTATCGTACAACACTGCTTTGATCTACCATACATTGAAACATAAACCTCACAGCTCAAATAATAGAGTACAATATTCCTTATCAGTTAATCGCTCAGAGAGCTTTCACAGATAACAATTGATAAGGAAAATTGAACTTTAACACTCTATTCTTAAGAGTTATTTTTGTATATATAACGGTATACGCTAGTATAATTGGCGAGAAATGGCCTGCTACACAAGTTAGTTGAAATGTATCAAACGTCATGTTAGTTTTGCCTGTCAGGAGTATTATTTCCGTAGCTACGGGTATAGGTATTAGTGGATGATATGTATGGACGTAATTGAGATGTTGTACGGTGGTGATCTTAGAGTTGTTTGAAGGTAATATATTTAGATTGTATCTTAGTTACTATTTGTAGCTATATATAGATAAATATAATTAAAGTATTAGCTATTATACTAGCTATTATACCGCAATGGAACTGTGTCCGATTGTAAGCGTGAGTGGTTTTAGATTCGATTCCCACTCTAGGGTATGGTTATGTTTAAATTGTTTTATTTCACTGCTCTCTTAATAGAAAACGAGGTTTTGAGTTCCGCCATACAGCACGCAACGCCTTGAATTCGTGCGGCAAATGAATGGATAGTGTCTTGACACTAGCTTCTCTCTGACTACCATGTATATGCGGTAAAAAGCTTAAAGCTACGAAAACAATCTTTATTTTTTTTGTCTCTATTACACTGGCCCAGGGAATTCTGAAACTTTTTTTACACCTTGTAGATAAATATAAAAATACTCTCAAATGAGGCACAAATCTATAACCATCGAATTAGAGATAACTAAACCAAGCCATAATAGGTTCATACTTTCTCCAGCATAACATTGTAGGTTGAGAGAGTCTAGAGTCAAGACACTTCGTTCTCCGCTTTCCGCCGCACTTTGATACACTACGTGCTGAATTTTAAACTACAACACTGCGCCTTATCTTACCAGAACAAGGAAATATTTTAAATATTAATATTCTCGCTAGTAAAAATCGAACCTAGGACCACGATTATAATCAGACGTTATCCCCCTACAGCACAAGACTATGCTATAGTACTATTTTATATATCCAAACAAAATAAACACTTGAAACACTAAAAGAAAGCAAACAAAAACATAAACAATTAAACAAAAGCTCGCTCAGATATTCACAACTTTGACATCTCCTTATTAAACGACCAATTTGACGTGAATTTAACCCATTACACTCTTCATAAAAGCTTTCGTCATCCTGTTTTGTTGCTGTCCTCCTCTAAACCATATAAATAAATATAGCCGTCCCGCTCGGTCAATGAGTAAGAATAACGATGAATATGGTTTACGAGATTCCAAAGTGAAGGGAGTATTTTCGAAATTGTTGGGGTTTGATAAGATTAGTGATGTTTGTTGGTTATATCGATATTTGTTTAATTATTTTTTATTTAGTAAGAGGGGATGGAGTGTCTTGACACTAGGTTCTCTCTGTCTAGACTGCTATGCTGGATAAAGCATGAAGCTGAAAAAATATATATTTCTAGTCTATGGTGGCGCAGTGGTACAGCGTCTGACTGTAAACGCGATTGGTTGTGGAGTCGATGTTCACTTAAGTGTAAATAATTTTCGATACCCGCTATAGTAAGACAAAACACGGCGTTGAGTTCCGCTAGTCACTACGTAGTGTCTTGATGTTAGATAGAAAGTGAAGAACGGAATATCTTGAATAATAGACTCTCTCTACTGTACAGGACAAAGAATGAAGATGAAAAGACATTAAGAAATGTTTTTAAATATATATAGATTCAAATAAAAACAGAGCTGTAATGTTTTTTAATTGTTTTTTCGCGTATAAAGTTTAAGGAAAATATAAAGTTAAATTTTAACCTAGCAAGATTAAGTAAAATTCTTATACGTTTCTTACTATTTTTAGAGCTAAGATGGTAAATCTGTGATGTATCATATATATAAATCTATGTACCTGTTACATACGGGAGATATACAATTTTTTTAAAAAGTCTCTCTACTAACCACTTTCTCCTTATTATAGATATTGAGTATCAAACGGAAGAACTCAATCTTTGGTTTTAACTTACTGTTTTGTTGTTATTTACTCTGTCGGTATTTCTACTAACAACCGTAGCTTACAGCAAGACTGACTAACTGAGCCACAGTGGTTTTTATATAATGCTATTATAAAAAAATTGTATTTAATTTAAATTTGCTTTTCTTTTAATAAAGAGACGCAATTAATTCTATTCACATGAAACGCTTAATCTATAAATAACATGCACTTTATTTTTGCTGCTATAATCCTTCACTATTTGGAATATTTCATTAAAATGTTGTGTAAAATCCAATTATATAGGTTCCGATGGACCGACGTGAACGTTAACCACAAAAAACAAAATATGTGCGCGAATATATATCAGCAAATACTTCCGTTTTACCAAATTTTTCCTCAATAATAATGTAAAGATTATTTATAAAACATTACTATTTGTAATGTGATTATCATTTTCCCGCAAAGCAGAGAAAAACCTAGTGTCAAGACACTTCGTATTTCACTTTCTGTTCGAGTTCTTTTCTTACTCTGGTAAGAATAATCTAAATAATTTAAATATGATCTATCTACCGAGTGTGAAACGTACCCACAACTAATTGTGTTTATAATCAGATAACCACTGCGCCTCGATGGTGTTTATTTGATTTTTTTGTTATTTATTGAGGCCATATGGCACAGTTCGTAAGTGTTCCAGTTTGCGTAACTTGCTAGTAAATTCAAATTACGCTCATGAAATCATTTTGTGACGTTGAGTTGCTATCTGAGAAGAAAGCCTCTAAATAAACAAATGGAAAACACAGTCACTAAATTATCTCTACCCATTAGCCCAACCATCAGTTGTAACTACAAGATTGGCAAAAACAAAATTGACTATATTGTTTTTATGTAAAATTAACTTTACTTTTAAATCATTAACAAAAAAAACATAAAAACCACAAAACATAACAGATCAATTAACCATACATTAACTAGTTTAATAACACGTCAAAAAAGCACTTAATATATATTTTGAATATAAATAACGTACACGGAAGTACGAATCTTAAAGCGAATACCAATTAACCGATAACTTATATCGATATGAGCAATTATATTAAACATTAACATCACTAGCTGTAAGTGCGCCAAGACCATTATACCTTGACCCTTATCAACGCTTAACTTCTTATAAAATAACCTTTTTCATTATAGAAATAAGTTCTATATAAAATTTCGTACGGGTCAACATATTTTGGTGTATTTAAGTGGCCGATGAGTGCTCTAGTGATTTTATTCGATTGTTTATTTGTGAGTTTCGAGGAAATTAAAGCGGAGTTACTGTGAAAGGTTAATAATGTTTTACAGGATTTCAGTTTGGGTTGTTTTAATTGAGCATTTTTTATTGCGGAGTGATTCAGTGGCGATTTGGAAATTTTTGTTCATATTCATAGTATATTATATCACTTTAATAGTAAAAGCTTTTTTTATATCAAGTTAAACATAATAACGTTTTCCTAGAAGCTTTCGCATACATATATTTGATTATGCAGTAGTTTTTACGCGACTTTCATAGGAGGGTTATGTTTTTCGCGCGTATCATGTGTGTTTGTAATATTCTTTATTATATCATATCTTCCAAACCCCTGGACCGAATTATATAATTAAGGTGACGTTAGATAGGTATAAAGAACTTATTTAACATAAAGAGGTAGTAAAAGGTTTAGATTTCAGAGAAATCATCGATACTAACATTATAAATGTGAATGTAAGTTCGTTTGTTACGTTTTTATGCTAAAACTACTTAACGTAGGTATTAAAACATAGGATTAATAGGACATAGGATACCTATTGAAAAAATATTTTGGCAGACATGATTGTTTATGAAAAAAATCAAAATCTACATGAAATCCTTCAAAGTAACCCATATTCACTACAAATAGTAGTATGGACTGCTATTGATATTGTGAGCGAAGCCGCGGGAAAGAGTAACAAGTATCCATGCTCAGAAACATTAGCTTCTATAAGTTTTATATTATTAGTAAAATTTAAGGCTGGCAATAAACGCGTTTGGGTGTGAGTTCGATTCTCACTCGGTGATATTTACAAAGTTTTCATTTTTCCGTTCTAGTGAGACAAATCTCGGTGTTGACTTCCGCCACATAACACAAGTGAAACAAAGAAAATGGAGGACATAGTGTCTTGACACAAGCTTTTCTCTGCTTTACCTTGGTATATGGTAAAAAGGGGCGAAAGATCGTTCTCATCTTATTACTTAATTGATAAAAAATATTGTATATCACGGTTACGGCGCATTAACATGCCGGAGTCCAGTCATAGTTTTTGTAACAACTTTTTTGTCCGTTAATAGCATCAAAATTTTGTCACGTTGCCCGAATAACATTTTAGTAGAGATGATTAACGCTTTTTCAAAAAAAAAATACTGTAAACACCATCATAGTGAAGTAGAAAGGTATTTTACATCCCTATGGTTATAAGTTCGAATCTCGCTTGAAATGTGCTTATGTATTAATAACCTGGTCCAGTTAAATGGACGTTTGAATAGAAAAACTAGACCTTAATATACGATGAGATATAACTATTCGCGCACTTGACTAAACACCTTTGCTTTTTAATACGTTTACCTCCCACAAACTTATAACAATGCCTGTCGTGGCGCAGAGGCACAAGAGTGCGACTGTAGACGCGGCAGGGTGTGGGTTCGATTCCCACTCCAGGAAATGGAATTTTTCATTTCCTGGGTCTGGTAATAAGGCAAAGCGCGTCGTTGAGTTCCACCACTCAGCACGCAATGCCTCAATTCAGCGAAAAGTGGGGAACGGAAATGTCAAAAAGAGAACGGAGTATCTTAACACTAAGTTTTCAGGTTCCCTCTCCTAGCTATATGCGGGATACAGCGTGAAACTTATATTTAATTTAAGCACCCGGATATCGATAATCCCTAATAATTCAACTATACACTAAACAAAACTACATCAAAAAAGTTATATCCTTTTATATACATCTATATAAATAAATGAAGGCAATTAAAATTGTCACATAGATTAATTTTGATAGCATCACGTGTAAAGTATGAGGCAATAAAAGATTAAAGACTTATATTTCATAACACGTCAAACAAACGAACGAGACAAAAAATGTAATCTATATTAGTATAATAGGAAAATAACAAAGTTATTTTTATGGTTGTTACATAATTATATTATTTTTTGTAATAAATAAAAAATTCAACTGAACTGTATTTAATTTAATAGATATAAAGTAATATGATAGATATAATTAACGCCTGTTGTGAAGCAGAGGCGTGCGACTGTAAACGTGACAGATTGCAGGTTCGCATCCCAACATTCGGTATCCCAACTCCAGGAAATGGAATATTTCATTTCCTGGGTTTGGCACCAAGTTTTTGGTACTTTGGTAACAAGGCAAAAAGCAGCGTTGAGTTCCGCCACTCAGCACGCAATGCCTCAATTCGGCGGAAAGTGGGGAGCGGAGTGTTTCTGCCTACCCCGCTATATGCGGGATACAGCATGATAATTTATATTACATGATTACAAGCAGTGGCGGAACTCCATGCCGGGTTTTGTTTTACAAGCCGAAAGTACCGGGCGCAGAAAGCTGGAATTTGGCATAAAAGTTTGCTAGGATATATAAAGGTGCACTAAGGAGAGCCTTCCGAAATTCCTACACACAGAGAAAATGGAATTTTGCGTTTAATACTATATACATTTTTTTATGTAAATAGGTATCTTTTAATTTTAGAGACCATCTGGGGCGATGAAACAGTGTCCTCACTAGTGTGTCCACACAAGAAAGCAAAACAACAATTCTATAGAACTGATGAGAACGATTATATTAAAATGATTTTCATTTCCCAGCTCTTGTCAAACACACAATGTCTCTCAATTCGATGAGAGAATGGAAAATGGAGTGTCTTGCCTCTCTGACTACTAAACCTAATGAAAAGCATACAATTTAATTATTTATTTATAGATAAGTATTACAAACCAAGATATATAAAGAAACACTAAATACTAACTTAGAAACCCGAAATTTTAATTTAATTTTAAAAAAATCAACCCGACAGAAGGCAGCCCTGTGGCTAGATAATGGGAGATAAATCAAATCCTTTGCAGGCGCTTTCGGGAAGCGTTCCGAAATTAAAACGTAGCTTTTTTGTCTCTGAGTGATGATTATTTAAATTAATTGTATTTGCTTAATAGCTTGAATGGGTTTACTGACGTCGTACTATTTATATCCTAATTGGCTGTACGGGATACAGCGACTTTGCTTGTTCGAACTATAGAACGTAATATCTCGTTTTATTCCTGTTTTTTGTAGTAGTTGCAAAAGGTCATCTCTTAGTGCTCCCCTACATATGGCCCGTTTATTGTCTATGGCCAGTTTATTAGTTTTGCTTGTACATTGTCTGTCAGTCACTCAGTAACGCAAGCGTTTTATATATATAGATTTAAGTAGACCCGGTATATGTTTTTAGAAAACTTAAAAATGCGTATTTTGGAAACAACCCAAACGTTCGAACCACTAACCCATATGCTCTTAATTCTTATCCACAACTTAGTTTTGTTCGCGGCGTTGAGTTCCGCCACTCAGCACGCAACTTAAATATTAAAAATACACCCTATTATTTATATTTATCGGCCATAACAAGTAAACAAAAACTTCAGCCGTGTATACACATTTTTAAAGTATTTCATCAACACTCCGTTCTCTCTCCTATATTTACTAGATTATCTTAACGCCTGTCGTGGCGCAGAGGTACAAACGTGCGACTGTGAACGCGAAAGGTTGTGGGTTCGATTCCCACTCCAGGAAATGTAAAATTTATTATTTTCATTTCTTGGGTTTGGTAATAAGGCAAAGCGCGGCGTTGAGTTCCGCCACTCAGCACGCATTGCCTCAATTCAGCGGAAAGTGGGGAACGGAATTATTGAAAGAGAATCGAGCGTATTAACACTAGATTCTCTGGTTCCTTCTGCCTACCCTGCTATGATATGCTATATGCGGGATACAGCGTGAAGTTAAAAAAAAAAGAACCTATAAAAATACAAAATCCCATATCTATCTAGCATAACATAGAAACAAAAACTCCGAATTCCGTTACAAAGTCCCCCGCCGCGGCCCTTTTTCTTACTAATGAGGCGGTACATTTGAGGCAGGACTGTCACGACGCGATTATTGCTCCATCCATCAAACATTAATAGCGGCTTTATTAATTTAAATTACGTATCCAATGACCAGCGTAATCGTTTCGGAAGTAGGGTTGTGTGTCAAGTTTTTATAGTGTTTTAGAGAGAATGGAGTGTCTTGACACTAGGTTTTATTTAATATACGCCTGTCGTGGCGCAGAGGCACAAGCGTGCGACAAACGCGACAGGCTCTGGGTTCGATTCCCACTCCAGGAAATGGAATTTTTCATTTCCTGGGTATGGTAATAAGGCAAAGCGCGGCGTTGAGTTCTGCCACTCAGCACGCAATGCCTCAATTCGGCGGAAAGTGGAAAACGGAGTGTCTTAACACTAGGTTACCTCGGCTTACCCTGCTATATGCGTGATGCAGCGTGAAGCTATGCGAAAAAGAGCGGGAAACTGCTAATGTTTAATCACGGAGAACGGAATATTTTAACACCAGGTACTAAGAATATTACCGGCCGAATGAGATGAGATGTTTCCTATATGTTATACCGTACTGCCACAAAAAAATAATTTATGACACCAGTGAGTGCAGTGGTCGTCGGACTTCAAACGAGATTGGTTGTAGGTTCGATCCTCATTCGAGGGAATAATCATACTTAAATTATATTATTTCTCGCTCTGGTAAAAGAAAACGCGGTATTAAGTTCCGCCACTAGATACGCAATGCCTTGATTTTGAGCGGTAAATAGAGTACAGAGTGTCTGAACACTAGTTTCTCTCTGTCTACTGTGATGTGCAGCAAAATATAAAAAACATGAGATTAAAATATATATATATATATATATATATATATATATATATATATATATATAAAATTATAAAAGTTTATTGTTGACCAAAATGAAATTACATTCACTTAAGAGGCCATTCAATTTACAACGTTGCATCATTAATTACTACTCCATAGCTATATTCTTATACTGTTTTTTATAACTGTTAATCATTTTGAATGAAT
>JAKGSA010000542.1:31209-58882 GCA_033558755.1 Philaethria dido
TATATTCTTATACTGTTTTTTATAACTGTTAATCATTTTGAATGAATACTTAATACATTTTATAAGTCATTAATATACCTATAATTAAAAAATTAAATCTTTTAGAAAACGTATAAAAGTGTGAATATACCGGGATTCGAACCCACGCCTCTTGGAAATCGTCCTAACTACTAAAACATAATTTCACTGAACGGTTTCCTGCTTCGTTAATTTTTTTATACCTTTTATAATTTGTCATATTTTAAGTATGTGAAATATTTTAAAAATATAGAAAATACATTTTCTTATTACTTTTATTAAACTCGTTTGGCGTTGAGTTCCGCCACGGCATTGAGTTCCGCCACTCAGCATGCAATGCCTCAATTCGACGGAAAGTGGGGAACGGAGTGTCTTAACACTAGGTTCCCTCTGCCTACCCTGCTATATGCGGGATACAGCGTGAAGCTATGTATGAATGCATTTAGCTTATACACATAACAAGAACAATGTAGGCAGAGAGAACCGAAAGTCAAAGCACTCCTCTTTCCGCTTTCTGCATTGATACTCTTCGTATGTCATCCATATCAGCAGTTCTTTAAAATTTTATTTAACAAACAATATACTTAAAAACAAACAAGGAAATGATTAATATTATCGTTTTTAACTTTAATTACAACAAATATCACTTGGCTAGCGTAACCCAACGCCGCCATTTATCTAACCAAACGGTCTAAAACAAAAATCATTTTAGATATAGTAAGAAATGAACCTGCAACCATATAATTTCCAGTC
Source organism: Philaethria dido (assembly GCA_033558755.1). NCBI lineage: Eukaryota > Metazoa > Arthropoda > Insecta > Lepidoptera > Nymphalidae > Philaethria > Philaethria dido. Next base: position 31,981 of record JAKGSA010000542.1, read on the forward strand.
ATACACTGTTCCACTGCGCCTCAATAGCTATCATTAATTGGTGCTTATTGATTTATATTAATTTATATACTTACAATAGCAATCGACCGTCGATTTGACGACCCATTTACCGGTTGTGGACTAACAAAATGTGTGCTAGGGATGTGTATCACGATATTTTTTAATATTATTAATTATAAAGGCCATCCTCCTCACTTCGACGGAAAATGGGGAACGGAGGCTCTTAACGTATCTTAAAAAGCGAGCGAGTGTGCGCCTGTAAGCGTGACAGGTTGTGGGTTCGATACCTATTCCAGGAAAAGAAATTATTAAATAATATTTAGTATTTTCATTTCCTCGCTCTGGAAACAAGGCAAAGCGCGGCTTTGAGTTCCGCTACTCAGCATGCAGTGTCTCAATTCGGCGGTAAGTGGGAAATGGTAAAAGTAAAATGTTAAAAGAGAACGGAGTGTCTTAACACTAGGTTCTCAGGTTTTCTCTGCCTACCCTGCTATATGCGGAATACAGTGTGAAACTAAAAAAAACCCAAAGGCCCTCGTGGCACGGCCTGACATAGTAAGACAGTATGTAACTGTAAAAGCGATTGTTGTGGCATCGATCTACATTAAAAATAATTATTAATTCTTTCAGTATTGTCTCAATTTCAGGCTGAAATTAAAGAACGAAGTGTTACTAAGACTAACTTCTGATTACCCTGCTGGGCGTAAAAAAAAACAGTAAGCTTTTCAGAGTCTATTTGTACATTTCTATTAGAAAATAGAAGTATAATACATATAACAAAATAATATATTTAATATATATTATTTTAATGCTTAGTATTTACTATGATCATTTCATTTTATGACACATATTTTTTCTTAAATTTAATTCAAGTAATGAGTTATTTGGTTAAATTAAAAATGCGTATTTTATCAATAAAATAAAAAATCCTCTCATAAATACTCCAAATAAAAAGATTTAATTATGTCACTGATACAAAATGAATCATCTACAATCTTTCACTAAATCACAACAAAAAACCGTCAACCCCCGAATTTTGTTCAACTTTCAACAAGTTCCGACTATCATACTCAATCGCATCAAATCTGCCAAAACAAGAACTAAAGGTACCTTGTCGCTTGGCAACCCTAAGCTGAATCGTTACATATCTACCACACAAACACAAAAATCGACCATATTACCGTTTCATAGAGTTGTTTTTCTAACAATATCCCATAATAGGTATTATTTCCAAAAGTGAATCGCTCAAAGACCCGTCTATTTGTACTGGGATTGTGAATATCTGATGATTTTACCTAATTCATAGGATTATGTGCTTAATTTTCATATGATTATGGGTTAGAATCGTATTTGGGGTTGTATAATTTAATAACAACTGATTACACACTATTAGTGTCCATTGAAATTTGTTTGCTCTCGCATTTGTTACGCAATACAGTTATGATTTTCATGGAAAGCCGTGTTTGTAATTGGGCATCGGATTGTACTGTGTGTTTAAGCGAGATGAAAGCTCTCGGTGCTTTTATTTTTGTTTGAATTGTATGTATTGATATCGGGATGCCCTTGACAGGTATAGAACATGAGTACTTAAAAAGCAAAATATCTGTATAAGTCATAAATCATTTATAAAAGCAGCTTTATTTCATAGGTTAGGCAGAGATAATTTAGTGTCATGACACTCCGTTCTTCGCTTTCCATCCGAATTCAAGATATTACGTGTTAAGTGACGGAACTCAACGCAGTCAGTATTAACAGAGCGGAAAATATAAGTAATTTAAATATACTCATTCCTCGGATTGGGAATCGAACCGACAATTAATTGTGTTTCCAGTTTAGACTCCGCACTGCTCCATAACGATTACAAAATTTTAATATTGTATTGGCTGTAAGTTATTCTGACATACAAAATATATTAATGAAAGCTTTATCTAGATTCGTTCAGTAGTTTTTACGTGAAAGAGTAACAAACATACATCAATCCTCATCAACCTACACATTTATTGGTAGGATATGTCAAAGTATATAAGTGATAATAATATCAATTAAAGCTTCCCAGTCGTCTCAATAGCTTGCGCACGCGCAGTCTGGGACGAGGCACCTCGCAGTGGGGACAAAAACACTTAAAAGATGACATGTGCTCTGGACAAGACAAGTATAGTATATTACAGGTTGTTCGATTGTCATGATTTTTTTAATGACTGTAGATACTTGGTGGGTATATTTTATTATATTTTCTGGATTAATTCAAGATCTTTTTGTCTGTTTGGGCTTTAAGACATTATTTTAATTTAATAAAAGAAATTATCGTAGCAGGAAGTTCCAAGAGCGTATAAAAAAATCGACAAAAACCTATAACTTAACTGGGTACAACGATAGGACGATACTAACAATTGTGTGTGTTAGTGAATTAGAACTACATTGATTTTTTTATATGTTTCTTAATATTTTTCTCTATGACCCTAGTCATACTGTTTCGATAATAAAACAAATAATATAGATAATAAAATAACCATTATGTCCTCTACTTACCGCATAAAATACTGACTAACTGTAATGAAAAAGCTAACCGTATCAACACAACCCACACAAATTAAAGGAACTTACAAAGGAACACTAAAAAGAAGCTTTCTTTACGATATACATTACAAATTTCGATACAATTTATTAACAAAGATTAATTATCTGCGTACTATCAAAAGACCGTCCCCTCGTTCCAAATATTAAACGGAATAAGATCACCCTGTACATTCCTTTCCCTATGGATTCAGCATCATTTTGAAACAAAACGCCCTAACTGCCTAACACATGCAAACGAAAAATAACCTTAATTCATTGTAATAAGATTTATAATTGTGTTTCTTCAAAATAGGTGTTACTTAGTACTGTATACATGGAGTAGTCAATTAGTGTTGCTGTTCCTGCGATTGTGATAAAATAACATTGAAGTCGCATTGGTAGCGAGCAAACAGAAACACGACCGCGAATTAATAAGCCACTTAGCTATATAAATAGACTAACTTAGACTATTTTATTGTATAACTAATTTCTTTTTCACATAAGAGTAGAGCACGGCGTTAAGTACCGCCACTCAGCACTCAATGCGTAAATCGGCGAAAAGTGGGGAACGGAAATGTTAAAAGAGAACAGAGTATATTAACACTAGGTTCTCTGGTTCCCTCTGCCCTGCTAAGTTCGGGATACAGCGTGAAGTTAAAAAAAAGTGGAAAAGATTTTAGTGGTCAGACTCTCCTACACCTTATCTCATCTTCTCTTTTATAACATGAACCTAAGGTGCCCAGCAAAATACCCTTTCTTTCAAATTCATTATAATCCTTTTCCTGCATACTAAGGTAGTACTTAGCTAAATAAATAAAGTAAGTTCAGTTGCGCCCACTTAAAACATGATGTCTGGATTCTGGGCGGAAAATTTGAGTCACGTTCATAACATATAAGCCTTTACTGCGAATATAGAAAAATACCTGTTATAATTAAATGCTTATTGAAAAAAGACAACTAAGACTTTAAGCAAAATGCACTAAAAGATCGCCGCTGGATGCGGGAGGCGTAGGACCGATCGTCGTGGAAATCCTTGGGGGAGGCCTATGTCCAACAGTGGGCGTCGCTCGGCTGAGACGACGACGACAACCAAAAAGTAATATTATTATGAATAATAAGCTAAATTTAAATGAGAACACAATAGAAGCAATAACTATCATATAAAAAAAAGAATCGTTAAAGTTGATTCACCTAATAAAAAGTTATACAGTAACTCTTTTTTTGAAATGGGTTAAAAAATAAAGTTGTTTATTGTTAAAATATTAAAATTTTTGATAAATACGTTGTTAGGTGAAGAATTTGCAAGCTCCCAGTCACGAGTCACTACACGCCACGTGTCCAAATATTTTGGGGAAGGCAATTAAAGAGCGGATGGCGCATGAAGCTGGCTAAATGTTGATTTTGCTCAGCTGTAAATTTTAAGCCACCACTTAAGTATGGTAGGAATTTTGTCATTAATTTTATGTTTAAAAAAAATCATGTGTCAAAAAATAACTTATGTGATGTAAAGAAAGTTTTTTTTATTGTATGCTGAAAAACATTTTTGGCACTCTCCTACAGAGAAACAAGAAGCTTTTGTATATTTTAGTGAATTATTTTCTTATTAATTTGCACTCAGCTCTACCTATTGATGCTAATAATTGCGTACTGTTTTTAAAAAATATCAATTATTTCAATTTAAAGTAGGTATAATATATTTTTATTCCAAAAAGTATGCATATATCACATAATTAAATAAGAATAGGCAGAGAAACGTGTCACTATTTACTATGTGCCCTAGAAAAATGTCCAGTAACGCAAGATAATCAGAATCTAGTGTTAAAACACTGCATTCTCTACTTTCCCATCCCAAGCACTGTAAAACACTCCACCCCAAACCTAACATTACATAATCTGTGTGTAAAAGTGACGGAACTCAACGCCATGCTTTATTTTACTATTTTTCTAATCATTTCATAGTAGTTGTGTATAAAACAAAGCAAGCTAGCATCCCATGGTTATGGCTTGGCTGTGGCTATGGTGTGACAGTAGACGCATGTGTTAATTTCACTTTGTTTAGAGTATGATGGGACGCTTTAATTAGTGCCGCCATGTGTGCCTCGTCAGCGGGGGACGCTACCACCTTGGATAATATAATTATCTCCTTTCAGCTACTGTGTGGTATAAGTTGCAATTTTAAATCATTTTTGAAGTTTTAATATGTTATAATTTTTTTACATATTGTAAACCTCATTCAATTGTGTTATATATAAGCTTTTTTGTAGAGGTCCTGGTGGCGCAGTGGGACAACGACTGTTGTAAACACAAGTGGGTTATGGGTTCGATTCCCGCTACAAATGATTATTTTGTTTTTTTCCGCTCTGGCAAGACAAAGGGCGACGTTGAGTTGAGTTGAATCTGCCACTTATAACGCAACGTTTCGAATTCGGGCGGAAAGCTGCGAACTGAGTGTTTTGACACTAGGTTTTTTCTGAATAAGTAAAAAAAAAAAAAAGCGTGACATTATATATAAAAAAAAAAAAAAAATTGCGCCTAGTTATAAATTCAAGATAGCGCGTTTCATTACAACACACGCTTACAAAATAAATGAATACAACACTTGATATAATTCTTACGAGTATATTATATATATTTAGGTTTTTCTTATCTTCTAATGCAACCATAAACAATGCTTTTACTTTGGTTCTCTGTCTTCTCCGAGAATTATAAAAATAGAATCAGAATAATAATATAATAGTAATATTTATCTAAAGAAATATATTAAATCGCTACCTCTCATGAATTAAACGTATTTAAGAAACGTGGAGAACCAGCTGGCAACTAGGCACTTAATTTATGAAGATTTCACAGAACTCCGACCGCACGGGAGCGGCCCGGGAGCATTAAGTATTTGACACCACATTACGCTCATCTTTAACAATAATTACTTTTTGCTTATTCATACGATGATGAAAAAGATTATTAACTCGTTTAATTATAATATGGCAATTGATGCTGTCGTGATGAAGTTAGGATGTGTTTAATAATTATTATTAAATAATGATTGTTTTTTGTTTGGCTTCACTCTTTTTAGGTACAGCAGGATAGACAGAGAGATTCTAGTGTCTACAGACTCCGTTCTCCTTATTCCGTTTGAATTTGAGACATTACTAATTGGAGAGGCTCAAAACTGTGCTTTGTCTTACCAAAGCGGATAAATATAAGTGGATTATTTAAATAAAGTTATTCCTTCGAGTAGGCAACGAATTTATTACTATTTTGTTTACATTCAAACATTGTGCCACTACGCCATCTCTTAAAGAAGTATTTTCATGATATTTTCAAGCTCTTTAATTTATATAAATAGTATTATCGTATGATAGTAAAAGACAAACTCAACCCACGCTATTTTCGTTTAGATCTCATTTTACTTTTTATTTTTCAAATCATAATGAAATAAAAAGAAAATATTGTTATGAAATGGTAATATTGTATTGCCTAATATAAATTGGTCTCATGAGAAAACACGTAATAAGGTTAACTTTCGAAATCGTATCTATCGTTCATCAGTCAAATGTAATCTAATATTTTTTGTTGTGGGTAACGGAAATATTAAAAGAGAACGGAGAGTCTTAACACTAGACTCTCTGGTGCCCTTTGCCTACCCCGCTATGTGCGGGATATAGCGTTAAGCTAAAATAAATATTAGTCGAATTGTTGCTATTTTCGCAGAGTGGGGCTAAGTCTGACTCTACACGCGAAAATTGTGTATTCGATAACTAACTACCACGACTCTGACACCCTTAGAGATAAATTGTAGAGGTAAAAAGAAATAATTTTCCATTTGTAGATTCTATTAAGACAAAACGCGGGGTTGAGTTCCCCTCAATAGCAATGTCATAAAATTAGGCAGAAAGCTGACAACTAAGTGTCTTAACACTATATTTTAGCCACATAGGAGGTGCATGTAGCTTAAAAAAATCTGAAAGAATATATCCTACTAGATATAAATAGATTTTCATATATATATTTTTTTAAATAAGGCATAAAAAGTATCTTATTTATTTTTAGGGTAAATAAATGACTAAATCAAAAACCATGAAACAAATCAAAAATTTTCAAGTAAAATGTACTTAAATAACATAAAAACATAATTTACAAATAAGAATTAAACTTAAAACTGTTCTTAAAACTGATAAATAGTTCTTTCATACGAAACTCTCTCGCTTCAGCTTACGTCTTGCGCGTGCGCGTGCGCATCTCACATACTCGCAGTGTTTAAATCGGTATTTCGAAGAACAAGCGACGAGGTGATGACCCATTAAGTAATTACAGCGGCGATTTGTAACGTTTTAAATATCATCTATTGACAGATGTACAGTGAATACACCACGCCTGTTGTTATTAGTGGGAGGATTTTGAACTTAATAAAGTTAGATGTTATTAAAATATTAATAAAACATGAATTTCTGAATATTAACTATAAGTATTTTGTTTGGTGGTAGGAGGTTCGTCCTCCGTCTGGCTCGCGACCACTATCATGTCAAAGACGAACCGCCAAATATCCTATGATGTGTTCCGGTTCGATGGCATGTAAGCTAGGTTTTCCCCTTTCCCTCCCGTCCTTTCCCCAAAATGTGGTATCTTTCGTATATATAAAGTAGGCAGATAGATTATAGTGGCAACGCACTCTCTTCTTTACTTTTACTGTTTAATTTTGAGTCATTGCGTATGGAGTGGAAGGATTGACCCCTAAACGTACAAAGGACGGCGAGATATTAATATGATAATGAATGACTAATTCGGATGTTTTTATAATGGACTATTTGAATAAAATATTCTATTTTCTTCTACATCATTATACTAAAACGTGAAAGAAACCCTTTTACGGAAATTGAGCGAGCGAAGGTGTATGAAATTTGGCACAGTTTAATTTTATATGGAAAAGAGTTCAAAAAGTCAATATTTTTACAATAACAAATTAGAAATACTTTAAATTAATTGTATAAATATTACACATACTTCCATTATGACATACACTGTTGTATAAAATGAGATACACGATACTATGGCAACGCATTATTTACGCGTCACCGGGGCCTCTAGTAACGATAATAGGACAATCAAAATTAATTTCATAAAAGACTTACTTGAGTTTCAGTGACATTCAGCAATTTCGCCATATCAGCTCTTTCACCAGAAGACAAATACTTCTTGACCTCGAACAGCTTCTCCAGTTCGAAGATCTGTCGGCCAGTGAAGGTGGTCCTGGCTTTCTTACGCCTGCCAATCTCCTCACCTTCCTCGCTCGTCATGGACCCTTCACCGCCGAGAGGTGATCGCACGTCTTCAGTTGACTTTTTGCGTTTCATTTGCTGTTTATCTGTAAGATATGATGTTATTTACTGTTTTTACATTGTTTTTGGCCATTTTTATTATATTGTTAGAGTTATTACAATTTGTATGAGATTTATTATTGTTAAAGTTGTTTTGTAAGTCTTTGTTTATACGAAAAACTTTCATAATAACTTCGTTTTTGGACTTTTAAGCTTAAATTATTTTAATTTTCCTTCTCTGGCAAAACAAACCGCGGCATTGATTTCGTGACGCAATTATTGTCTCAACTAAAAGTGGAAAACGGAGTGCCCTGAACCTTTTCCAATTTATACCTAACCAATCAAAAATTTGAAAAAGTAAAAAAAGAACTAAATTTCAAGGTAGCCAGAAAGAACCTAGTATCAAGTCACTCCGTCGTCTAGAAACGTGAAATCAACACAACACGAGTTGGGTGGAGAAACTTTATGTTGCGTTTTGTCTTACCATAGTTGATAAACAATAATAAATAATATAATCATTTCCCTAAAAGGGAATCGAACCCACAACCTATCATTTACGGTCACACAAGACCTTATAATATTTCCAAATAATTTTCCTACACAACATAAAATCTAAATAACCACCATATTACAACTATAACCCTACATCACCACCATTAGAACTCGCAAACATAACATAAATCGAGTTCAAAAGATGCGATCAATCCGCTCTTTAAGACGCACTGGACAATTAAAATATTTGGCTTAGGCACAAATATTCAGCGAGGCCCATTCATACCGCGCGGTGTTTATAATTAATCGTAATTACTAACTCGTCATGTATAAATGTCATATTTTATTTATAAGTAACCGTACGATGTCTAATTAGACAGTAAGTGGAACACAGTAAAAATAGTTTATAGTCGGGTCAAAGTACTTGTTTAAATTGTTTTTTTATCAATATGTTTTATGTTTATCAGAATCTATTACAAATTTCTTGCGTTATCTAGATTTGGTGATTATTATCTTGATTTTAAATTAAGTGATTTGTCACTCTTATTCTTTCAATTTTTTTTAGCTTCACGCTGTATCACGCATATAGCAGGGTAGGCAGAGGGAACCTGAGAACCTAGTGTTAAGACACTTCGTTCCCCAGTTTCCGCCGAATTGAGGCATTGCGTGCTGAGTGGCGGAACTCAACGCCGCGCTTTACCTTGTTACCAAACCCAGGAAATGAAAACTAAATTTTTACATTTCCTGGAGTGGGAATCGAACTTCAGGCGTTCTCTCACATAGTTCTTTTAAATATAAATATATATATAATATAGGCATTAGGCTATCGCGATGAAGTGAGGTTGTGTCGGACTGTAAATAATAGGTTGTGGGTTCGATCCCACTAGGGGTATATGATCAAACTTAAACTACTTTCCGCCACTGAATAATGCCTCAATCTTGGGAAAGAAAGTAGAGAATAGAGTGAGAGATACTAGGTATTCTTTGATTACCAATATACGGAATATATCTAAAACGCTTGCTTAACTGAATGACTAAAGCATAATGTACAAGCAATATCAGGCATTTAGGCTCGTTAGAAATTATTAGGAAACCGGAAAGAAAATCGATTTTAGGTTTCCACGTAATCGAAAAAATATACAGTCGAATTGAAAATGCCTCCATTCTTACACTCGATTAAAAATATACTTCATTTATTCCTTTATTCAAAAACTAATAAATGCAAATCTCGAATCATAAAAATCAATTATTATTATAATTCAATGAAGCTAGTGATGTAAATAAACAGAACAAAAAATGTACGCCAATTAGTTAGCGAGCTTTTTCATATTATTTTTAAAGCTAAAAGCTTAAAAGATGGAGGCATAAGTGTTACTGGATAAATATCTCGAAGTATTATTGTAGATACGTTTTAATTAAAACGTGTTGCATTTCAAGCGCATTCGGTTTTGTAAACTAATAAATAATTAATATTATTTTGATTCGCTGGTTATAATTTTATAATTGTTTTTTTAAGACAGATTATGGTAGCCGGATGTAGAACGCAAGGCTTAGTCGTCAGAGCGCTTGGTTTCCAAGAGGCGCGGGTTCAAGTCCCGCTGCGTTCAAATTTTTATACGTTTTCTAAAGATTTTTTATGATAGCAGTGTTGGTAAATTTTGTGTTGTTAATTCTATAATGTGTAGTGATTTATTTCTCCGTTCATTTAATGTTGCTCCCAATCATTTAAGAACCATAACACTCATTGCTTTTTCCCCTATGTTCTCTTTGACTAAATTAAATAAAATAGTGACAACTAGACACTCTTTTCCCCTGAAATGGAGACACTACGTGTTAAGTGGCGGAACTCAACGCCGCGTTTTGTCTTACCAGAGCGAAAAAATGAAAATAATTTAAATTCAATCATTGCCCAGAATAGGGACTGTCAGTTATCTAGGAGCTGTCAACATTTATTCACTTTATAAATAAAATAACACTGCCTAATAATAAAAAGAAATTGTATATGCGTGTCGGACATATCCACCTATTCACGCCTGGTACGGCTATATGAATTTATACATATATAACTATATGTATTTACATATATACCGAATAGACCATGTATGTATCGCGGTATGTACTGCCTGGAATAACTTAGTGCCAAGCGTCACGGACAATCTTCACATAACTATGTGGCCTCAACATATTGTACTCTTGAAATAGTCTAAATGAGGAATTATAAAAAATAGTTTATGATGTTAACAAGGCAAAGCGCGGCGTTGAGTTCCACCACTCAGCGCCTAATGCCTCAATTCGCTGGAAAATCGGGAACGGAAATGTTAAAAGAGAACGGAGTGTCTTAATATTAGGTTCTCTGGTTCCCTCTGCTAAGTGTGGGACACAGCGTGAAGTTATAAAACATATATATGCATTTAATTTATATAGTTTCATTTTCTGGGAAGACAAAACGCGGAATTAAATTCCAACACTAAACACACAATGTTTGAATGTTTGCAGAAAGTGGAAGAACAGAGTGTCTTAATATTTAATTCTCTCCGACTATTTTGCTGTGCAGCGAAAACCATGACACTCCAAAAAAATATTAAACCCGTCATTTTTCATAGAAGAATACAATGAAGTAGCAAGCAACCATCAAGTGTCGTTTTCTTAGCAAAAACACTGCTGCCGTTCACATTACATTGTTTTACTGCAAGTTTTTTTTTTTTTTATACCACGACGGTGGCAACAAGGCACACGGCCCACCTGATGGTAAGTGGTTACCGTGGCCTATGGACGCTTGCAACACCAGGGGCATCACTTACACGTTGCCGACCCTTCAAAAGTGTTCATTACGCTCTGATTAATTAATATATTTTACGTAATACGTAGTACTTATAATAATAATCTAGTATCACGAGCTCGAAGTAAATTAAACTTCCATACATACATACATAGCTTCACGCTGTATCCCGCATATAGCAGGGTAGGCAGAAATTCCATTTCCTGGAGTGGAAATTGAACCCACAACCTGTCTCGTTTACAGTCGCACGCGTGTGCCTTTGCGCCACGACAGGCGTTAAAATAAACTTAAAGCTATATTGACCCAATGAGCACAGTCACTAAAAACAAATAACTCGAAAATAGAGCGAAAAGAAGAGAACGGAGTGTTTTCATACTAGATTCTCTTTGTCTGCCTTGTTGTAAACGGGAAAAAGTGACGATGAAGAAATCAAGATCAATCTCTTTCAGCTCGATCAGCTAAATGGTTATACCACAAGATATTGCTACAAAAAAAATATTTTACTCAGAACATAAAGGAAGGTACTAGGAAGGTAGTACTTAGTGTCAAAACACTCTATCCTTTACTTTCCCTCCAGAATTTCACACATTTTGTATTCAATGGCGGAACTCAACACCGCATTGTCTTACTAAAGCGAAGCAATGAAAATAATTTCTACATAATCATTTCCACATATATCCATAGCTTCACGGTGTATCCCGCATATAGCAGGGTAGGCAGAGGGAACCTAGTGTTAAGACACTCCGTTCCCCGCTATCCACCGAATTGAGGCATTGCGTGCTGAGTGGCGGAACTCAACGCCGCGCTTTCCCTTGTTATCGAACCCACAATTAGTACTAATCTAGTTTACAGACCCTGTTCTATAATAAAAAACGATTTTCTAGTTAAAATTGAAAAAAAAAAATAACAGATAAAAGATAACCATTAAAATATAATAATAAAATAATTGAATGAACAATATTTAATTGAAAATAATGATAGTGTATGACATAAATGGGCGTCGGTTAATTGCGATGGCGTCGAAAGCGCGGCGTATCGTTACGATACGTGTACGTGAGAAAAACACTATGATTGTAGTTAGCAATTTGTTATTAGGTAGAGGACATATACAGACCGCTTGTTCGTTAATTTATAAAATATTTTTTTAATGACTTCAAAAAGAAGGTTATCGATTCGATTTTTTTATATTATATCTAGTGCTTTTGATCCCATTTAAATTTAGTTAAGATCTTATGAGTGCGAGTTATTTGTAAAAATGTTTCTCTTTGCGTTTTATGAATGTTTTGTATTGAACGTCTAAAAATGGAGGACTGCTTCCAAAATAGCAAAAAATCCTCAAAGATAGAAACAGATTAATTATAATATTAGTATTAAAAGATTTCGTAACGTAGAAACGCGATTAGTTGTGGGTTCGATTTTCACTCAGGGGAATATATTTAAATTAGGTAAATTGAGTGTCTTGACTTCACTAGGTTCTCTGCTGCCTAACCTACAACTGTAGCTTTATCCTGAATCCAGTGCTGCTTTCTACCTAAAACTATCCTATACGGGAAAAGTGAAGCTAAAAAACAAATATTAATAATTTAATAATAAAACGCTCCGCTCATCACTAACTTCAGGCAGACGCTGACGAGGGCAATTTAAGAATCACACGTCGCAATGATACCATTGATACCGAGAATTTCCTCACATACTCCTTATTATAAAAACATTTAATATACTACACTTATTATAAGGCAAAGTGCGGCGTTGAGTTCCACCACTCAGCACGCAATGCCCCAATTCAGCGGAAAATGGGGAACGGAAATCTTAAGAGAACGGAGTGTCTTAACACTAGGTTCCCAGGTTCCCTCTGCTTACCCTGCTATGTACGGGATGCAGCGTACCTTGTTATAACAATAAATGTTATACCTATATGCCTACATTTGGCTGTAAGCTTGATGGTTTTGGGTTCGATATCGATTCAGGGGTATGATTATATTCAACTTATTTTCATTTTCTCGCTCTGGTAACATAAAGCACGGCGTTGAGTTCCGCCACTGTACACATCATTTCAGGCTTTATACCGCATAGCCTAGTCAGAGATAACCTAGAGTCAAGACACTCTATTCTCCACCTTCCGCCCAAAATCGATATCGTATGTGTTAAATGGCGGAACCTAACGCCGCGCTTTCTATTACGAACGAAGAAATAAAAATAATTTAAATTTTTAACTACTAATAATAACCAACTAGACTTGGTATACCAATTAAATATTAGTTCTATACACTTATTATAACTTTGATTTGAAGTAATAATATTGTTTTACGATTCGTTAGTTAACGGATGTCGTAGATTCGATTCCTGATATTTCGTTTAAGGCAAATTATCTTAAGGAATGATTATATAGTACTTTAGACAATTATTTTAATAAGAAAATGAACATGATAAAACTTTAATAGTATCTCTGTATATGTGCTTAATATCTGGAATCAAAGGGCAATAAAACTATCTGTTAATACACTTTTCAGTGACAAGGCGTCCATACAAAACGGTTCCCACCAGCTTACCTTCTCTAAATGATAATAAGTTTTGTGGAAAGATTTGAGAGGGAAATTTTTAAAATACCATTTTATGAGACCTAAAAAAAGGGTCGCCAGAAAAATGTGCAGCTTAAATTGTAATTGAATTTTCAAAAAAAAAACAAAGAAAGGTGTGAGAGCTAAAAAACATACGTACCGGCTTCTATAAAAATATACCGGCTGCACTAAATTTAACGGCTTACCTAATTAAAATTTTTCACCCCTCGCCACTGATACTTTCTGATAGTGTTTGTACTCTATGTTTTCTAGTAGTGGCATAATATTCCTTTAATGTTAAATAGAACAGAGAATCTTAACACTAGGATCTCTGGTTCCCTTGCTATGTTAAGTTAAAAAAAAGTTGGGCGTTTCGTGATTTATGTAACTAAAGAAAGAATTAAAACATATTTTTTATCTCAATTCAATCAATTTTTATAATTACATATATATATAGCTTCACGCTGTATCCCACATATAACAGGGTAGGCAGGGGGAACCTAGTGTTACCAAACCCAGAAAATGAAAAATCCCATGTCCTGAAGTGAGAATTTTAATAATTCATTTACAGTCAACCTAATTTCTAATTTCCAAAGAAAACTAAATATTAACTTAACAATACTTATGGTTTTTGACTACACCATAAAAACATGGTGTTATGATAGGCTACCACGAGTCCTTCGTAGAAGGGTGACGCCACACATGGTGAAACCACAGCCGTAAGAAAATCAAAATAACCATTAGTTTCACGTATCCTCAATAAACTTGCTTAGTTGTTAGTAGTAGTTGCTTGCTGGGTTGTGGGTTCCTTTCCCGTTTCAAGAAATTATAATATTAAATATATATAATCAGTAATATTTTCATTTCCTCGCTCTGGTAATAATAAGTGCAGCGTTGAGTTCTGCCACTAAGCACGCTATGCCTCAATTCGGCGGAAAGTCGGGAACGGAAATGTTAAAAGAGAACGGAGTGCCTTAACACTAGGTTCTCAGGTTCCCTCTGCCTACCCCGCTATATGCGGGATACAGCGTGAACCTAAAAAAAAGTAAATAAATAAATAAACTTGCCAAACTCCTACAGTTGGAATACATCTGAAAACCGATATATTAAAACACATATTTATTTATTTTAACGCTGTTTTAAAGCGTTTTTATTGTTTCACTCAATGTCTTGTTAATTCTGGCTCCAATTTTATTCTCTAGTTTTACAATCGGTCAATTATCGTAAAGTGCCTTTTTTTAAAAGTTCTTTTGATTTGTTTTAGCGTTTAATTGGTTACGTTTGAACTGACACTGGTGTCCTATTTATTATAAAAAATCAGCTTTCGCCTCTTTCCATAGGGCAGCCAGAGAAAACCAGTGTTAAGGCACTCCGTTCTCTGCTTTCCGAATTGAGACTCACTGTTTGTCTTATAAATACGGGAAATAAACATAATTTAAATATAATCAATCTCCCGAGCGCGTACTGAACCTACCAATCGTGCTTACAGCCAGACTTTATGCCACTGCGCCACAATCACTGTTTATTAAATTCACGCTGTATCCCGCACATAGCAGAGTAAGCACAGGGAAGTATAAAACCTTATTATAAGTAATATTAAGTAATACTGAGTAATTTTAAGAAATGTTAAGTAATATCAAGTATTATTAGTAATAATAAGATATTAAGTAGGCAACTAAAATACTTGGTCTCTCTTTGGAAAAAAAAATCTTATTCCTAAGCTTAGTAAAAATATAAAACCTAGTGTTAAAACACTCCGTTCTCTTTTAACACTCCCTTCCCTACTTTCCGCAGAATTGAGGCATCACGTGCACAATCACCTTTATTGTAAAATCAAATTCCATTAGATTTCATAAAGTAAGTCATATTAATAAATAATAGCAATCATTTTCGAGCTTTAAGTTGCTTCGTCCTAATCCACGCCATAAACAAATATATGCCAAGCTTAAAATTGTATAGTATATAGTTAACGATTCCTGTCTGTCTGTATGACATAACTACTGTATTAACTATTTAAGGGGACTTCCTCAATATTTCTAAGAATATAATGAGGCCTGTCATGGCGCATAGGCATAAACGTACCAAGTAGTGGATTCGATTCCCATTCCAGGAATTGAAAATATTAAGTAATATTTAGTATTATTTAATATTTTCATTTTCCCATTTCCTCGCTCTGATAACAAGGCAAAGCGCTGCGTTGAGTTCCGACACTGAACACGCAATGCCTCAATTCGACGGAAAGTGGGGAACGGAAATTTTAAAAGAGAACGGAGTGTCTTAACACTAGGTTCTCTGGTTCCTTCTACCTATCCTGCTATATGCGGGATACAGCGTGAAGTTAAAAAAGGGGACTTCCCTGATATCTCTAAGAATATAATATGACAAGGGATTAGGGATGCTGAGTTGGGAACTAATTAATGGGGGATTCATTTCTTTTGCGACTTCAGGATCATCAGACACAACGTTTTGTGGTTTTCGTCCGAGTATTTGGCGAATTTCAGAAAAGGAAGAAGTTCTCAATTCGACCGCATTATTTTCTATTTATGTGTGTTACCATATAACTTTTTGAGTTAATCAATTTCGATGATTCTTTTCTTATATGATAGCTAGTACTTCTGATGTGCTTCTATTAAAATTTAGATTAGATATGGCGAGTAGTTTTTGAGTTATTTGTAATATTTTTGCTTTTTAGTACATTTTATTTAAACTAGATCTTCTCTTTGTTAAAACATTAATTACAAACTTAAAAATACTTATTATACTTGTATAAATTTAAGCCTATAGCTATAAATATATCTGATAAAAATTGTATTTTTACATCAATGTCGTATAATTAATATATATTTTTAAAATATTACCTTCTCTCTTAATAACTTAATTGAAAACACTTCCTTATAAAAATACAATATCCTTTATCTTATATTTAAATGTTACATTAAAAAGCTATAATAGGGAAATCCCCACAGGAATTAAATTCCAATTATGCTTAATCAATAGGGCGTAAAGATAACTGTATCAAAAATTTTAAAATTTAATAGAAAGATTGTTTTAAAATCACTAATTACCTTAGAAACGCAGCGTTGAATTCCGCCATTAAACACACAATATCTCGAATTCAGGTAAAAAACAGCAAACGAAATATCTTGAAAGCGCGGCGTTGAGTTCCGTCACTCAGCACGCAATGCCTCAATTCGGCAGGAAGTGAGGAACGGAGTGTCTTAACACTAGGTTCCCTCTGCCTACCCTGCTATATGCGGGATACAGCGTGACGTTAAAAATTAAAAAAAGAATAATTTGACACTACGATCTCTCTGATTATCCTATTATGTGAAATAAAGTAGGCTATATAGAATTTTAGTTACATTAAGTTTCAAATCACAACGATACTAAAGAAATATCACTTCAAAAGCATTTTTCAAACAAACTCCTCTCCAAGTCAATCATTATAAAAATACAAGTAGCATTTACAAAATTGGACATAAAAAGGTGAAATAAAATTTAAAAAACACACACACACCCACTTAGACAAAACAAACCATTATTAAACACACAACTTGTTTTCACAATCTCAAGATTAGTCGATCGTTAACGAATAACGAAACATAAATAAGTATTAACAATTGGAACAAACTGTGCCCGCGACTTCGTCCGCATGAAATTTAATAAAAAAGTTAAATTATCTTAGAAGATTTTTTTCTAAAATAAAAGTGGCTTAAATTACTCCTTATTACATCCTACCTACCTGCCAGTACAAGTTCCATTAAAATCGGACCAGCCATTTCAGATGTTAGCCATAACAAACAGACAGACATACAAAACGTGTAAGTAAGAGAAAAAACTGCTTAGCAATCCACGAATTCACCGTGCGGGTGTCGGGCCCATCACGTTGCAGAGAGAGGAGTTTGGAGAGTGCCTGATACTTACGAACCAACGTGTAGCTTAAGGGGCCCCTTTAAAATGCGCATTAACGTTCTCCTAAACTGTCCGCGCTCCTCTCTCTACCTAACCATATTTTAAAAGAGCCGTTTTCGTTGCTATTTTGGTATATATATCGTAGATATATTCAATATTGCCATGCATGTAGTAAAAAGCATTTCTTTTAATATTACAAACAAACAGACGAATTCTATTTATATGTATATATAGAGATTTACACTGAATGTAAAAACGGTGTAATAAAGCGGACCGCAGACTGACGACTTCAAAGGATTCTTTACGCGAGATTTATTATTAGTATTTAGAGGAAGGTGATAATGAGCGTCAAAATCGACGGTATGAGGCAATTAAGTTTGAATTTCTTTATTTTACATCATTCTGAAAATGTATTAAGAAGCTTACAGTTGAGAATTTATATTGATGGAGTGTGATTTATGTTATTGTTTTATGTGTGTTTGAAATTGTAATAAGCAATAATTATAGTAGCAGGGAGAACCTAGGAGTTTAGACACTGTTCTGCCCTTTTTGGCTAAATTCTTAAAGCGTAGTACATATAGCTTTATGATTTATTTAAGTTATATTCATTAGTACGATCTCGTAAGACAAAAAGCGCCGTCGAGTTCTACCACGCAATGTCTGTAATGTGAAGAAAAATGGGAGAACAGAGTGTTCCTGGACACTAGGTCTCCCTCCTGACTACCCTGCCATGTGAGATAAAGTATGTAGATGGAAATTTTTTCTAATTCTAAATGTACATTTGAACTTGTGAAGTAATTGTTCTTACTTTAACATTACATTTATTTTAAATACAAAATGTTATTGCATTTATTTTAAACCAAAATTGACATTTTGAATATATCCATATAATTTTGGGATGGGACAGGTTGTGGTCTGATCTGCACCCAAAAGCTTAGTATTTTCACTTCCTGAGTTTGGGTCACAAGGCACGGCGTTGGAGTTACGCCTCTCAGCACGCAATGCCTCAATTCCGGCGGAAAGTGGGAACGGAGTGTCTTAACACTAGGTCTTCAGGTTCCTTTGCCTACCATGCTACATGCGGAATACAGCGTGAAGCTAAAAAAATAATCTTACAAATACAAGTATATTATCAAATTTGGTTCATCCAGCAAAAGTTATGCGGTTGGTTGCACACATTGCACCAGTCGAATCTGAAAACCTCCTTTTAAAGTCGGCTATAAAAGCCTGAAGAACAAAGAAATCATAGCTAATATTAAGAAAAGAAACTCCTTAGGGGCAATCTGTGACCACCGTGCGGGTACTGGACCCATCGCGTTGCAGAGAGAGGAGTTTGGAGAGTGCCTGCGACTTACGACCCAACGTGTAGGTTTAAGGGGCCCCTTTAAAATGCGGATTAACGTTCACCTCCACTATCCGCGCTCTTCTCTCTACCTAACCAAATTTGAAAAGATCCTACTAATGCCGCTTTCGAAATACGTGCTAGAAATGAACTGATAATAGTTCTAGACAGGTCTAATAATGCCTAATTTTTAACGTACAACATAAAATCGCTGAAGTAAGTTTTTAACTTCATATAAATTGATATCTTTAGCGAAATAATTAAGAAGAACTTACACAAATAAGATTTCTCTTCAAAGCAAAGAAAGAACCGACCGCTATTACAAGCACGAGTGAAATAAATAAAAAAAATATAATCATTTCCAGACGATATCTTCAAGCATTTCCGGTCAAAACGGGTAGGCGGTTCTTGTTATTGATTAACTGTGGACTTGAAAAGTTAATTAATCATAATTAATTCGGTCGCTGTATATCAAATGTATATCAGAGCTTTATATATAAGTGATAAGTGCCGGTTTGATTCCTGGACAGGTAAAAATATTGGTTATCATTTGTCTGATATAGACAAAAAAAGTATAGAATAAAAACAAAAAAACTACCTCTAAATACGATATCCATGAAACTATTTTTCGATAACATTTTTTTGAAAATCTTAAGTGGGGACAAGTGTCTACCTGTCGCCACGGGCTACTGTAGTGTTCATAATGTCAGGTTTTCTATGATGTATTTTGGAATATCACGTCATATGAGATAAAATAATTTCAGTTATTCATTCTTTAATAAAGAAATGAAACTATTTTTAAAAAGAGAGGAGATCACACTTCGATAGTATTTTTTTGTTAGATAGCTAGAGCTTCTGACGTGGTCCCATTTAAATTTAATTAAAATCTGACAAATCTAATTGTAATTGGAATAATAGCGTATATTTTCGTATTCAAAAATACATTTCAAAAAACGTCTACCTGTCACCAACTTCACTAGAGCACCTTAAATTGTAAGAAACTTTAAATATTCAAAATATATTTTCAAATACCCAAACATACGCGATTACTATGATTAAAATAATATAATTCAATAACAATCCATATTAAAAATTGAGGAAGCTAACAAAAAAAACTGTAAAACATAATTCCATTGCGACACTTCAACGTGGAACTAAAAAAGGAACTGAAGCGACACTTTTTACTAAGATACATTAATCTCAGGTTTTGTCGCTCCTTCAGTATAGGGTTTCCTAATCTGTTCTTTAACCGAGGATTACCACTAACCTGACCACGTAAATGTGAGCTATAGCTATTAAATCCTGACCTTTACAGATAAGAATCGATGTCGGCAGAACATGGATGCGATACCGATTTTTTGTAACTAATTATGTCATCGTCTATCTGAATTTATTAGGATTGATTTTTTATTTGTTGTATACTAGAAATTGCTTTGGGTTTGTCTGTACTACTATTATTATAAATGTATGTAAAGATGGATATTTGTTACTCTTTTTTGGTAGCTTCACGCTGTATCCCGCAAGTAGGAGTGTAGGCAGAGGGAACCAGGGAACCTAGTGAGAAGGGATCTTTTTTCTTACTCCGTTCTCTTTTTGTTACTTTTTCACGCAAAATTACTGAACGGATCTAGTTAAAAGTTTTTGTTAAACAATATAGCTTATTTATTAGAATAACACACATAATTTATTCATTATTAATTAAATATGTTCTGCTATTATGATAAAAAATACCATGCTATAATGATAAAAAAGTGTCAATGCTTTCTTATTGGTAAATTATTATAATAATTTTATAACAAGATCATTTCACTTCATAGCTTTATTCATGAGACCATCGTGTCGTAGTTGGAACAGCGTCTGACTACAAACGCGATAGGTTGAGTTGAGGTTACTAAGATTCACATTCGGAAGAATGTTTATAATTAAAAAAAATATATTGTCATTTCTTCGCTCTGGCAATACAAAGCGCGGCATTAAGTTCCGCCACTATGCACGCGATGTCTCGAATTCAGACAGAAAGTGGCAATCGGAGAATCTTGACACTAGGTTCTCTTTGAATACCCTGCTATGATGGATAAATCATGAAGCTACTTGATTCAAAGGTATACTAAACTAATTATTCTACTGCAGTGCATACTAATTAGGGGTTCAATTACAAACAGCATCGGTGAATATATTAGGAAGGCCATATACGGTCTTCGATGTCATTTCTTTTTAGCTTCACACTTTTTCAGCAAAGCCAACAAACAAAACCTATACAGAAAGAGCCTAGTGTTAAGACATTCCGTTCTCTTCTTTTCCCCTAAAAAACTATGTATTAAATAATAGAACTCTTCACTGCAGAGAACTCTTCAGTGCAGATGCACCAAAATAACCTAAAATCCAAAAATTTTCAACAGACAAACAGAAGTTGAGCTAAAAGCTTACAAATGTCAAGAAGAACCGGACACGAAATGTCAGAGAGTAGCAAATGAGAGCATTCGTCATTAAACAGTCACTTTGCTCAAGATTTATGTGCGGTCAAAGATTAAAGCCCGACGAAAGCTCCAGGGATCGAATATAAGTTGAAATGAGCACTTAACGATGTATTCAAGTGAAAGGAAAATAGATCAATTAAGTTGTTTACAATCAAATTATAAATAGAGGCTTTAAATGTGGTTTTTTTTTGATGAACTGTTAATTTGTAAGACTGGATGCGTCCCGTGACTTGGTTTGCGTGAAATATAAAACATAATATTCTGTTTTTACCTCGTTTTAGTTGGTATTTCGAAAAAAATTCTATTAGTGCTCCCTTATACTCCTCAAGGAACCTACATGCTAAAATTTAGACATTTATGGTCAGTACGTTTTGCCTGTAATTTGTATAATCACTCAGTAACGTAAGCGCTTTATATATAGAAAAGCCCATTTTCCCATATTTTAAATGTAAATCATGTATTTTTTCTCTCTTCGACCAAGGACTACTGAAAAGTGTTCGAAACGTTGACATTTCTAAAACGAATTTCCTAATACCAAAATATAATCACAATTAATTGGATAAAATAGTTTTATTTAAGATAGTATAATATTTTGCCAATCAAAAATTTTCACGGAACTTTAATCATTTCCGGTATTTTATTGGGACAGCCTTAGTCATAAATCCTTATGAGTTTCAAAGAATTGAGAATTGCGTACTATGTAGATGAAACCATTAACTTTTGTCTAACCGGATCAGGGTAATGAAAATATACCTTCTGTCAGGCTTAACACTTTATACCTAGCGAGGTAGGTAAACGGAGAGAAGAGTGAAATAAGTGACAAAGGTTTCGGTTATGATAAACTTTGTTTTGTTAATATTATTATTGCTTTTGAACAGAAGTCGAATTTCTTTCTAAATCTTATGAAAAAAATATGTGAAATAAAATCATTTTTGTTTACTAAATGAAACTAAACTAGCTTTATTTATTTATTTATTTTATTATTTATTACACCAACAACAATTATAACAAAAACAAAAAGAAAAACAAAAGAAGTAAGTAAAATTTTGGTGTAAAGGCGGCCTTATCACCACAGGTGATCTCTTCCAGGCAACCCCTACCATGGAAAAGAAAATAATGCGCAGAGATATAGATAGGTTGGCGTACAAATGATATAAATATTTTCTAATTCTAACTGAATAAAATTAAATAAATATACAGGTTACAGTAAATATACAGGCAAAAGTTGAGAAATTTGAAGTTGAGAATTTTAAATTAACAGAATTCGTTACATAAACTTAAAAGGCTTTATGTTCGTTAGAAAATGTAACATATTTTTAATCCTTCTCTCAAAGTGTAAAGAACACTTTAAAAAGAATTAAAATATAAAGATTCATCTTAAATTAGATAAGAAAAAGCTAGGTGTTGAGTTTATCCACTCGGCCCGCAACATCCTACTTCGGAAACCGACGAGCAGAGTACCTTAACATTATGAGGATTACGCTGACTATCCCTCTAGAGTGGAGCTGCTAAATTTGGCTTTCCGATATCCAAGATATTTTTGTAATAATCTACATTGACGGGAGCTTAGTGTTTAATGAAAGTAAATAGAAGCTCAATGTGCTGAGAGTAGTCTAAACACGACGCGGGCAAATTAACCATTAGGACTATAGGTGATTTGTAAATACTTATAAATTACTGTAGGGCTGCCACACGATATGTGTAAGGTATATGAAATTTCTAATTACTAGTAAAATACCCCGGTTTTACTCGAAAATTTTAAATGATTTAATATTTTAAAGTATAAAAATGATAATCACAGAGAACCTAGTGTCAAGACATTCTATTCTTTATTTCACGAATGTACTTTCGAATCTGAGATATTGCGTGTTAGTGGCGCAAGTCAATGCCACGCTTATATATATTTTTTTATTTATTCTATTTATTATATTTACTCACAGTTTCTAAATCCCACCTAACGAATATTGTAAAAACTGTTTAAAAATATTATAATTTAAATTGATGAGAGTATAACTAAACCGATTGCCTTACTAAAATACTTTAATTGTTATTGGAAAAGAATAAGAGTACATTTTGTTACTTTTGCACGATGCCTTTTATTATGGTCCAGAAAACAAAAACAACATGACAAACTAATAATAAACACAAGTAATAATTACAACTAAACAAGTAATTCAATTAAATCGCATCCCTAACAATTAAGCGACGGCGCAAAGCGCATTAAATACAGAGCGATTGACGCAATAACCCCACATTAGCACTCGCAAATAATCCTCGCGAATTTATTATCTAAAAATAAATTGGCAGCCCTAGTGACGGACGCAGCTGCACCCGATAGCTTATTGCAAATTATCTTACAAACAAAACAAATGAAATATAAATACAATGCCTTATATCTTTGTGATAAAGTTGAAAATTGCGGGTAGTTTCGTTTTATGACGGTAGTTGTAAGTTTGTTGCACCCGAGTCGATTAAATGTTACAATGCATACGCCTTGAGATTAGAATTAGGCTATTTCTGCTTAAGGGATAGTATGAGTGGCTTGTTATTTGGACTAACCTGTTGGTGGAGAAGTTTGAGTCAGCTAATGTGTAGTAGGTTATGGGTGCGAGTCTTACTCAGAAGCATTATTACTATTGATACTGTTTGCATAGTGAATATACGGGTATAACGACATTGCGATTTGATTGGTCGAACTCAACACTAACTTAAGGTGGCAAAATTAACATTATTTAAATATAATCATTAGTATAATGATATAATAAAAACATAAGCCCGTTCAAAGATACTGGACACGCGTATTATTAAACGGCCAAAAATATAAGACTGTCGCGCTGAATACTTTAGACTAATTGACTGTGATTTACAACTTTGCAGGTTTATAGCTATGCTATGAGAAATATTATATTGTCTTAGAGAACGCAAATTGATCTTAATTATCAAGGCCAGAGGTCATATTTTCCCATGCTTTATAGCCCAGTACTTTTATCATGGGTTGTTTATTTGTCAGCGTGTGTGGTACGATGGTATATTTTATGGTTTTATTTAAATATGGATATAATCGCCGAATATTAATCTTTTCATTAATCGTTTCTTGATGGCCATTGAGCAATGGCGTGTGATTGATATTGCTCGTAAAGTATTTGGTACTCTTCATTTTACATATTGTAGAGAATGTATGTTTATTTTGGATAATATTAGTTATTAAATTAGTTATGAAGCCATCGTGTCGTAGTTGTATGTTTTATTAGTGAGATATGTGTGGGTTCAATCACAAAAAGCGGCGTTGAGCTACGCCACTGAACACGCAATGTCTCGAAGTCAAGTGGAAAGTAGACAAGCGTATGTCTTGGCACGGCTATGCGAGAACAAGCACGAAGTTGAATAGTTGAATAATACTTTCCTAAAAAGAGATATTAAAGAAAAAAAAATGTTTTTTCTATTATTTTTTATACCAATATATATGGCTTATGTATATAGCTAAAAACAAAAATTCTTTATAATTAAATATTATTCAAAAGCCTTTAATGAAAGTTACAGTACAGTTTTATATAACTCACCTTTGCTGAATTTATCCTCCTCTGCGCTGGAGCTCCAGCCTGAAGGATCCTTGGATTTTGGCACAGACAGGTTCAGCGGCTGCTCCTCGGACTTAAACGCGATCACTTTATCATATTCACTGTCGCTAGTTCTAACACCGCGCTGCAACAACTGTTCTTGCAGTTTATTTTTATGCACACTTAAACTAAACTTTCTGTCCGACAGATTTTGTACTTGTGTACCCTTTTCCTGACAAGAAAACGATTTTTTATCGAAATTACGCTTAACGTTCATTAGCTGACTGACCACACGTTTTGGTTCCTCCTTAGAAACCTCTCCATTCTTCGACAAGCCAAGAATGTACTCTATCGTATGAGGAGTTGGCTTCTTTGGCGGTTTCCCGTATACGTGTGGATGCCATGATGGTTCACCACTTTCTTCTCTTTCATTATAATCACTCTTCTGCTCTTTATCTTCTGTATCTTCTTCTTTCTGACCAATTTCAGTTTTTTCTGAAACATCGTCATCGGCTATTACTAGTTCATCCTTGTCCTCGTCATCGACGTTTATCTTTTCATCCGTATCCGGACTACTAGCTCTATCCACATCTTCCCCGTACTGGTACTCAGTGTAGCTATCCGCGGGATAGTGCACGTCGAGTCTGTCCTGTCGTATCAGATTCGGTGCCACGTAACTGGACACTACTGTTTGCATCTCTCCGGACTCAGTTTCTTTACATTCGACCGCGTCTTGTTCGTTCATGTGTGATTCTCAACCGCGAATTGTACGGAAATAGTCAGTCATGTTTGTTTTTATGATTGAATTAGCGTTTAATAGCCACTCGGAATTGAAGCAGAGTCGTTTGATGTCGAATGTGGCTTTGAAGTAGAATGTTCTCACCGCTTCCTGTAACAAACGGACGATTTGAGACTAATTGAGTGCTCTGATCGACTAGGGTTCTGTGTTGGCTATTTTAGATACACGAGTGGATGCTCCATATCTCTACTTATTGTATGCGTAATGCAAATTATTAATAGTCCGATAGATTTATATTCACTCAAATATAGTTTACTTTGAACGATATATATTTAATAAGCTTAAATTGTATTTGCTAACAGAAAAATTATTACAAAAAATAATCATATGAATCATTTCATAATAAATAATAAATGTTGGCCAAAAACAGATTCCAATGTATCATTATACGAAACAAAGTAGGCAGATCATCAATCGTGCACAATTTATTTTCCATTTAAACCTTGATATGTTACATACAGAATGGAAATAAAAACTAAACTAAACATCTATTGTTTTCTGAAAATGGCTGGCGAAGATAAAAGCGTATTTATTGTACCACCCTCGCAGTGCTTTGCCCCTCATATCATCCCCCCTTTGATCGCACTCACACAAAAACCGTCCTAACTATGATCGGTATACGCTGATTGATTTTTATTGGAAGCTTATAGGGTTGTTGCAAACTATTTTTTTAATATTATTATTTTTTTATATTTTATGAGTAAGCTTTTAAGAAAAGACATAATGAGAATATATTGAATTGTTTGCAAGCGTCAGTAGTTGTTTTGATGATATTATTTAGAGCTATTTTTTATGTGATAAATATACTCGTATATTAACAGAAACTAGAACGAATGTCTTAATCAAATCAAAATCAAATTTCTAAATATAAATATATAAATTAATATTATTTTCATGTCAAATACATTTGTGTAAAAGATCAATATTTTCATTTCCTGGGTTTGGTAAAAAGCAAAGCGCGGCGTTGAGTTCCGCCACTCAGCACGCAATGCCTCAATTCGGCGGAAAGTGGGGAACGGAGTGTCTTTCTTTCTTTCTGACACTAGGTTCTCAGGTTCCCTCTGCCTAACCTGCTATATGCGGGATACAGTGTGAAGCTAAAAATATATATATAT
>JAKGSA010000542.1:71656-89372 GCA_033558755.1 Philaethria dido
TAAAACATGCTCTATTTATCGTAAAATTGAAACTTAATCAAATACAATAATTTATATTACTGACAACACGAGGCCATCGTGGCGGAATGAAACAGCATCTGATCAAAACACCTTTGATCATGGGTTCGACTCCTACTAGGTGAATGATCATATTTAGTTTAATTCTCTGTTCTGGTAACCTGCCTGCAAGAATACTGTGATGATGTTAATGTGTGGAATTAAATGATGTTGACGCTCACCCGGGAGGCTCATCATAGTTGTAAATTTATTGTAAAATTTTATTTGAAAAGAGCAACTATTGAGTTAGTTGCCGGCTCTTCTCAGCAGAACTGCCTTCCGAACCCGTGGTATCTTCCGGTAGAACAATATTTAAATCTTTTGTTATAGCCTATTTGAATAAAGAATATTTAGATTTTGATTTTTGATTTTACGCTGTTAACTGCGACCCTGCTATGTGAGAAAAAGTATGAAATTGTAAGTTGCTCCACAACGTAGCGAACGACAAACACATCTAATTGTGTGCGTTGCCATCACATCGCATTGTTAATACTATGTATCCATTTGACATATTAACGTGCGTCGTATTAAGCGTACATCATCAACTTATATGTTAAGTATACAGAGTGTTCTGAAACCTATATATAATAGAAAATAAACACAAATATAACGTTTTTGGAACAACTGTATAGCCTGAATTGTCTAATTATAGCTTAAAGCTTGTCTATTCTAACAAAAATATTTTAATAATAATTATTATTATTTTTTGTTACACGTATAATCTATATTCGTAGAAAACATAAATGTATATAAAAGGGTAATTTTACTGAGAAATAAAGTATTTAATTGTCACTTTTTAATAAAGGTTACTGCATATCAATAATATGAACAGACCACAAACAAGATTGATGTCGCAATTATTACATGTCAGGCACTTGCAACCTACTGACAAATAGCGCATTATTGTAGCATAAATAAGCAGCAGCTTCACGCTTTATCCCGCATGACAGGGTTAGTCAGAATGGACCAAGTGTAAAGAGACTCCATTCTCCGCTTTCCGTCAAAATTTGAGACGTTGCGTGCTAAATGACAGAGAGAAATGGAAATAATTTACTACTTAACTGGAATCGAACATATAACCGATCGCGTTTACAGTCAGCAGTCCCATTGTACCAGTGTGAACTCTTTCTGTAGCAGCCTGTATAAGTAATACGTTATAACAATAATCAAGCCGACAGTTCGCGGAGTGCGCGCTTTTAATTAGGCCTGTACGTTTGATTCGAACGCTATTGTTTCTATCACAGCTTAGTGTCACGCGAAACTTTAATTGTCATTATTTATTATACTAACTGTTACTCGTGGCTTTACTCGTATCGTCAATGGCAGTCCATACTTCATACTATAGTGTATAGTGCATATATGTTAATTTAAGGGGTTTGAAGTAGCTACCTTTTTAAATTTTTTCGACCACATTTTTTTAAATAAAAAGTAACCCATGTCCTTTTTAATACCTCTAAGAATATGTGTACAAAGTTTCATGATAATCAGTTCAGTAATTTTGGCGTGAAAGAGTAACATACAAGCTTACATTCACATTTATAATATTAGTAGGGATATTTCGTAGTAATTACATAGAGGTCACAAGTTCAATGTCTGGGTAAGGTATTATTTATATATCGTTGGCTTAGAGAGTAAATCTACTAACTCCATATTAACAAAATTATTAAAACATTTTTAGAAAATATATAAAAAATTGAACGCATCGGGACTCAAAATTGCACCTCTTGAAACCTTTTTCCAAAAATCTTTTGCGTATCCTAAATGTATGATTAACTTTTTAAAATATAAAAAACGCAAACATATTTCAAGAGAAGGTTTTTACATTAGGTGAATATGAAGCCGCGATCTTTTGAAGATATGGATTTGACAGTATTACTCTGTCACGATTGTTTAACAATTTTAAATGACAACTGATATTCGCTGTTTAACTCAATTATGTATATTTTTAGCACTTTCGAATGGTATTTTTTTTTTTTTTTTTTTTATTGATAACGGACGGCAAACGAGCAGAAGGACCACCTGATGGTAAGTTACCTTCGCCCATAGACATCTACAACACCAGAGATGTTGTAGATGCGTTGCCAACCTAGAGGATACTGATGGAAGGGGGGACAATGTAGTAGTCCACTATCAGAACCACCACATTTTGGGGAAAGGATGGGTGGGAAAGGGGAAAATCTGGCTTACATGCCATCGAACCGGAACACATCATTAGATATTTGGCGGTTCGTCTTTGACATGATAGTGGTCGCGAGCCAGTCGGAGGACGAACCTCCTACCACCTAAAAAATAAAGAACCATGTATAAAAAACCATGACAATAAAAAATTAACTTAACAGTTTACGCTTTTAATCGATAACTTGTAACGGCTTAAAATATTACTTTACCGGTATTATTAGTGATTTTAATATAAAAATAAAGAAAAAAAAAACAAATTAAAAAAATTAAAAAAAGTTGTGAGATGTGTATTACAAACTGTTTTTTTATTATTTAAGATGTTAAATAATGCAGATTTAAATTAGATTTTAAAATTGTAACATATCATATTTTACAGTTTTCTCACTTAGGAAAATGATTATATTGAACTTATTTTAATTGCCTTGCTCTGGTAAGAAAAATCGCAGTGTTGAGTTCTAGCACTTAACACGCAGGAGACATTGAGTGATAGGATTCAACGGAAATAAAGACTGATTTCCGTCGGAAAGTGGAGTCTGGCTGTACTAGTGATAGTGATAGAACATACATACATACATAGCTTCACGCTGCATCCCGCATATAGCAGGCATTGCGTGCTGAGTAGCGGAACTCAACACCGCGCTTTGCTTTGTTACCAAACCTAGGAAATGAAAAGTTGCATTTCCTGGAGTGGGAATCGAACCCACCTGTCGCGTTTACAGACGCACGCTTGTGCTTCTGCGCCACTACAGGTTTTAAAACCCCGCTATATATAAATAAAACTACATATTCATTTCTATAATGATAGAAAAAAACTTTAAAGAACGGAGTGTCCTAACACTTATATAATCTGCCTACCTCTAAAATAAACAAAATGCCTGAAGATCTTAAAAACGTTTTTATAATCGGCGGACAGAGTGTTTCGACACCATGTCTTTCTAACTACTTATTATGCGAGAAAAGGCGTGAAGCTGGTTTTTTATTTCACCTAATATACCAAACTTATTGGCTATCACTCATTGTAATGCCACTCTCGTACAATTCCTATATATCCATACATAATGAGTATTAACAACACTATTAAACGCTAAGTTATTTTTTACGATCATTTTATTGCCCCGATAAGTGTCGGTCTCTAGGAACTTGGTGTGACTCCTACATATAACATTATACGGCGGATACAGTATGTATGTATGTTTGTATGTATGTAATTTAATTGAAATATTATGTTGATGCCTTATTATTTAAAAACTACATGACATGTTTGGAAAATGAGCTTAAAAATTTGAATTGTTTAAAAATACAATATACATATAGTTATATTGTTATCAAATTACAGACAATCTTTATAATTGTAGCTTCACTCGAATTTCATTTAGATTCGTTGTAGGTTTTATATGTAAGAGTTAGTTAGGTTGCCTGGAAGAGATCACTTTTGGTGATAAGGCCGCCTTTGTGCATTTGTTGTATTATTTAAGATTTTTTCTTTATGTATAATTTCAAGTGTGCAATAAAGTTTTTCTATCTATCTATCTAAGAGTAATGAACATCCATCTTTACAACTTTCATATTTATAATCCTTATCATTAAGACAATAAAATTGTTGATAAACATTTTTCATCGTTATCGCTGTAATATTTTGATTAGTATACTTTTTTTTTTAACTTCACGCTATAACCCGCATATAGTAGGTTAGGCAGAGGGAACCAGAGAAACTAGTGTTAAAACTCTCCATTCTATTATTAGTATACTTCTACACTTCAAACTTCTTCCCGCATGACAGGGTGGACAGAGAGAAATTAGTAAGACACTTAGCTAGACGCCAAAGTGCTAGACACGACATCCAAAGCATAGAAATTAATTTAGACCATTCCGTCAAACCGGGCTTGAATCCACTAGGATCCCCTTTACCGTCAGTCACTTTTCCACTACACTGATCTACACTACTTCTACACTTCTAGTCTATTCTACAAAATGTATAAACATCATAGATATTGAGACCCATTCTATTAGTAAAGTTCCACGTATAAAGTCCACCCACTCGAACCTGCGCATACTTTGAGGTATAAAATGTCCAAAGTGATCTATAAAAGGTTCTTTTTAAACAATTAAGAGAGCAATTAAAAATTCCCGTCTCAATCGTCTGTCGACAAAAAATCATGAGAGGAATCCGTTCGATGTCTTCATCGGGTGTTCGAGTTTTTTTTATGTTTTTTTTTTTGAATTTGGTAGGTAGAGACGTAATAGCTTTAGTTTTTGCCAGTTTTAAAGATGCTAGTTGTTGGGTGATGGATAGTTGTTGGGTATTAACTCTGCGCTATGTATAATAATCAAGGTTTTTGGTATTTATTATCACTACTACAGTGATAGAGAATTTTCATAATTTAAAAAATATTTTATGTGTATATGTAGGCAATTATTTCCCACATGGCTAGTTTCCCACAGGCCGGTTATTGAGCGTTTTTCAGTGTTAAGCCCGCCTATCGTGCATATTTCCTTTTAAATTGTGTGCTATAAAAAATATATACGTAATATATTAAATAATTTCATATAGTTTAATAAGCTTAGTACAAATGCTTAAGTACAATGCTTAAGTACAAACCAATATTTATATTTCATTTGGTTTTGGCGAACGGAGTGTCAAGACACCAGGTTTTCTATGACTACCTTAATATGCGGTATAAAGAATTAACTGTATTTTTTCTGCAGTTTTACGATTTTTCACGTAAATACAAGAAGTTTACAGTTCCACACATTTTCCTGTACTCGGTACTCCACTTTCCGTCCAAAATCGAAACATTGCATATTGACTGTTGGAATTCTACGGCGCACATTGTCTTACCAAAGCGGGGGAATACCAGTAATTTAAATATAAGCATTCCTCCGAGTGGGAATTGAACCCAGAACCATCACGTTTACAACCAACGCTGCTTATCATAACTTAAGCGTCAATATTACAAAAACTTAATTTATTTAAAACACGTCCATCCCTTAGACTCGCCTTGGAGTGTGTAAGCTCAAAGCGCAGTGTCACAAAAAACATCCGTCATTACGTTTAATTGGTAGTAAATCCTGTCGTTTATGAAGAATGCAGGTAGCGGCCTAGCCGGCTATAAAAATTTGTTTGAACCTCTTATAATTTAGGATTCCGCGTGTCGATGAAAAAACCATTATTTTTATACTTTGACTAACAAAAGTTAGTCCATCTTTTACTGATTAACGCGACAGTGCATCACATTTTCTTAAATTTCAAGTTAACCGACATAGATTAGGATTGAGGTACAGACTAAAGTAAACTATATCAAACATTTAAAATAATACAAAGTTTTAAAACAAAAAAAAAATAGTATATATTTTGCCTTGCAGGTTTTATGGAATAGAATAGAAGAAAAGAAGAAATTCCTTAGCGCACCATGGAATCATATGCCTATGGCGTTACAGAGAGAGGAGTTTAGAGGTGTATGTACATACGACGTGTATATTTAAGGGGCCCCTTTAAAATGCTTATTAACGTTCACGTCCTCAGTCCAAGCTCCTCTCTCTACCTAACCATATTTTAAAAATGCTATTAGTGCCGCTTTCGGTAAAATTATAATTTCTTTATAATAAAAACCTATGGTAGTGGCTGTATTATATACATATTCGTATGTAGTTATATAGTGTGCTGTTTTTTTACTTTCACTATTTTTTTAGCATAGCAGGATAGGATAGAAGCGAATATCTAATCCTAACCTGTCCTACTGAGGTAAGACACTCCGTTCTTCGCTTTTTAAATAAAAATAGACATAATCACCATTCGTCTATATTCATCATATATTCGTCTTTATTTGTGTTTTCACAACAGTACTAGGATCAAGAATCAACCGTATTAATAAATATAATTTATTTATCTATCTTATCGCACATATACTCGTAGAGCACGTTCACGTAATCCTCAAGTTTACGTGTAAATTTTAAATCTTTACAAAAATTTCGATATAATCCTTTTTTTTCATCTGTTTCCTGTTATAAATAGCTCACGACTATCTAACTCCAGGCTAGACTAAGCCAGCTTATAAAAAAAGCAAATTCATGCTTCCACCACACATTAACGCCGTCTTCTATACGCATTAACGCCGTCTCAACACGCAATATATCGTTTTTCTGCGAGAGGTGGATGACGGAGTGTTTCGACACTACATTCTCTCTGACTACCCTGTTACGCGTGAAAAATCGTAAAACTAAAAATCTATCAAAATATGAATGAATCAATCAATTCAAAGGAACCCATTTAGTTAAAACGTTATTTTTTTCAAAATCGACTCAGCTTTATTGATGGAAATAAAATCCAAAATTGTTTAGTTACTTACCCCACTTACCGACGTAATAATGTCGCCGGCTGTTAACTGTTTATTATTGTTTTATTATTATCCTAATGTGAATGCATTGATTTAGGGCGATTTATTATAAGAATTATAGTTATTATATATAAATGTGGTGGTTTAACCGACTTCAAAAAAAGATTCTCAATTAGAGTGTACATTTTTGTGTTTTTTGGACGGTTAACGGATGGCAAACAAGCAGAAGGACCACCTGATGGTAAGTGGTTACCTTCGCCCATGGATCTCTACAACACCAATTGTAAATGCGATGCCAACCTAGAGGATACAGGTGAAATGGGAGGACAATGTAGTAGTTCGCTATCGGAACCACCACATTCTGGGGAAAGCATGGGTGGGAATCACGTTTACAGTCGCACGCTTATGTCTCTGCGCCACGACAGGCGACATTGTTATTTTTTTTATATTATATTTGAACTCATTAACTCTCTGCTCTGGTAAAATAATGTGCGACGGTGAGTTCCACCACTCAACCCTCAAAATGATTGTGGCTGTAAACGAAGAACAGAGAGTCATGACACTAGAGTCTTTTTTAGGTGGTAGGAGGTTCGTCCTCCGACTGGCTCGCGACCACTATCATGTCAAAGACGAACCGCCAAATATCAAATGATGTGTTCCGGTTCGATGGCATGTAAGCCAGATTTTCCCCTTTCCCACCCATCCTTTCCCCAAAATGTTGTGGTTCTGATAGTAGACTACTACATTGTCCCCCCTTCCATCAGTATCCTCTAGGTTGGCAACGCATCTACAACATCTCTGGTGTTGTAGATGTCTATGGGCGAAGGTAACCAATTACCATCAGGTGGTCCTTCTGCTCGTTTGCCGTCCGTTATCAATAAAAAAAAAAAAGTCTACCTTACCCCGCTGTAAGAAAAAAACATTAAAAAAAGAAGTGAAAAAACACTTCACTTTCCAATAATTATTAGGAACAACGTTGATCAATTGATGACCACCCAAAGCCAAACATTGTCTGATAAGATCAAAAGACGGCTATATTTTAAACATAAAGAAGTTTCGTCAACATAATTCATAAGTGCTATTTATATTTAACTACTAGCTGTTACCCGCGGCTTTGCCCGAGTGGTCAATGACAATCCATACTACATACTAGTGTACAGTGCGAATATTTTTTGACAAATAATCATGTTTCTTTTTTATATTTTTACCTACTTCTAAGAATATGTGTACAAAGTTTCATGACAATTAGTTGAGTAGTATTGAGGTGAAAGCGTGAAAAATTTTGCATTCGCCTTGATAATGTTAGTAGGGATTATTCGCATGCTTAGATTTAAAATCATACTAATATTATAAATGTAAAAGTTTATGAGATGAATGAACGCCTGTGGTGGCGCGGAGACACAAGCGTGCGGCTGTAAACGCGACAGGTTGTGGGTTGGATTCCCACTCCACGAAATGGAGTTTTTCATTTCCTGGGTTTGGTAACAAAGCAAAGCAAAGCGCGGCGTTGAGTACCGCCACTCAGCACGCAATGCCTCAATTCGGCGGAAAGTGGGGAACGGAGAGCCCTCTGCCTAGCCTGCTATATGAGGGATATAGCGTGAAGCTATATGTATGTATAAATGGATGTTTGATACTCTATCTCACATTAATTATTTAACAAATCTAAATAAAACATTACAATTGAATATCTTAAGTATAGTTACGTGAATAACACATAGGCTACAATTGAACATAGTGCTAAGACACTCCGTTCGCCGCTTTCTGCCCTAATTCGAAACATTTCGTGTAATGTGGAAGACCTATATTATGAAATATCCAATTTACCTAAATACCTCAATAACAATATTTTTTTTTTTTTTTTTATTGATAACGGACGGCAAACGAGCAGAAGGACCACCTGATGGTAAGTGGTTACCTTCGCCCATAGACATCTACAACACCAGAGATGTTGTAGATGCGTTGCCAACCTAGAGGATACTGTTGGTAGGGGGGACAATATAGTAGTCCACTATCAGAACCACCACATTTTGGGGAAAGGATGGGTGGGAAAGGGGAAAATCTGGCTTACATGCCATCGAACCGGAACACATCATTAGATATTTGGCGGTTCGTCTTTGACATGATAGTGGTCGCGAGCCAGTCGGAGGACGAACCTCCTACCACCTAACAAATTTAAATATAATAAATATTACAAGCTATCTCATAAGCTATAATAAGAGATAATCGCTTAAAAAATAATAATACACGTGCTTGAAACAATCGTACATTACTCCGCCTTACTCTACAATATCAATCAAACTATTAACCTCACAAAGAAAATTAAACTTTAACCCATTATAATAAATATCATTTTTATTCAAACATAATAACCTGGCATATCATATTTTTCCTATGGTTTTATAACCCAGTAAAATTGTATGGGTGTACATTTGTAGATACACTCGTGATGTTTGGTGACATCTGAACTCGGCCGCGTGTGCAGTCCAGGTGGGCCGGAATAAAAATAGACTCAAAATCAATACAATGCTTTGCAAGATAGCTCTAGATGTGGAATTCTGAGGATTATTTGGGTATCGATGTTTTTATTTTATTAAATTGTTTTATATGTAAGGCTAGCTTTATAAAATAGTCATAGGCCTGTCCCGGTTTTTACGAGGATTGGTCGGAGGGTCATAATAGTGAGAAAATATGAAGAAATAATGAGAATAAAACGAGACAAGACAAAGCGCGGCGATGAGTTTTGCAATTTATACAACAACGTCTCAAAAGCCCAGCGCAACACGAAGATAGAAATTGTCTAGGCAATAGGTTCTCTCTTGCTACCCTATACGGTAAAAAGTTTGAAATTACTTTTTTAACAAAAATACCATAAATCGATTTTTTTTTTAATTTTAACCTAACGCTATTTTTTATAGATTCAGCTTTATTTCTAGAAGGCAAACGCTAGGGTCCCCTCGTCAAT
This sequence comes from Philaethria dido, assembly GCA_033558755.1. Lineage (NCBI taxonomy): Eukaryota > Metazoa > Arthropoda > Insecta > Lepidoptera > Nymphalidae > Philaethria > Philaethria dido. Next base: position 81,191 of record JAKGSA010000542.1, read on the forward strand.
TCTCACCACGATGTTCGATGTAAGTACTTTACTGTACTGTACTGTACTGTACATACTTTTTACATGATTCCCACTCCCACTGTGCAAAGCAAAATATACCATTTTTTTAGTATCACGCTTTTTTATATACTATAGTCAAAGAGAAATTTATTTTATAGTCAAAAAGAACCTAGTGTAGAGAAACTACGCTCTCCTCTTCTTGCCCGAATTCTAGACTGTGCGTATTAAGTGACGGAACTCAACGGATACATATTAAAAAATAAACTATCGATATTAAACACTCAAAAAGAGCCATCCCTACAATCCCACAGGGCTGTCAGCCGACTCTTAAGTAATCGCCCATTATATAGCCTCGCCGTAATCCACCGCTTTATAACTCAATTGTTACAATCCTTTGTTCTTTATACATTGCGTGTTTATATTTAGTTAAGAAAAATATGCTTTTTGTTAACAAGCAATTTATAGTTTTATATTTTGATATGAATTAGTTACTATCAGGGTTCTTAGTGTAATGGTTAATGATTTTTATTTATATGGGGAAGGTTGTAGGTTCGATTCTTATATAAAATATAGGTGTTCTTTTTATTTTTGCATGTTATTTTAATTTGAAGCTTTTTTTCGCATATTAGGGTATTCAAAGCAAACCTAGTGTCAAGATACTCCGTTCTCCACTTCCCACCTCAAATCGAGATATTGCGAGCGGAAGTTAACGATGTTTTTTATCTTCTCAGAGCGAAGAATAAAAATAATTTAAATATAATAATTGCTCAATACAATCAAATCCTTATCATCTAATTCACCTAATCAAAAGCTATTGAAAAGCACAAAAGCTAAAACAAGTTTAGCCATTTCCAGCGTTAAAGTGCTTTCTTTATAATCTATTGACAATGCTCAAATAAACAGAACAAAACGGCAAGCAATTAGGCTTTCTAAATCATAAATCGACCAGATATACATACAATTAAGTTTATTTATACAACGAATATATCTTTCAACCACAAAATATTAAGAGAAAATCAATCTTATTACATTAGAACAAAGTATATATTCGTATAACGTTTAACGTTTCCAGAATTCACGTTTCTACCCTATGATAAGACAAAGAGAATAAGGGGGTGAAAAATACGCAACCCCAATTAATTAGAGACAATTAGCCGCCCTTCCGCAACAAAAGGTAAAAACTCTAACCATTAATTACGGTTGGTTCACGAATTCACCCCTTTTGTTTTTCGAGAGGAATCCGACGTTAGATATGATAGTACGCACAGAGCTTGGACAGACATTGTGATTTATTATATATATATGTATACTTATTGTTATTTTATGGCGAAATTATCTAAATTCGTTGTAATTTGTTGTGTATGTGCTATTTTTATATATAAGCTGTTTTTAGTAAAGTTTTGTTTAATTCGGTTTAGGAGTTTTTGTGTGAAAGAGTAATAAACATTAATTCTCTCAAATTTTGCGTTTATGATATCAGTGTGTTGTTCAAGTTTAATTTTTATAGATACATATATATTTATTTAAACGTTAAGGAAAGTCTTTCTATGTTATTTTTGTAAAAATGTATCATGCAAAATGGGGAATTTTATATAATTAAATATATATGAGAAGAAGCACAGAAAGCCAATATTTTACATATATTTTTGTATAAAGTGACTTACAAGTTACTTAAGCGATGCATACTTTACGGGTCAACAAGGCTTGTAGAGATAAATGAACCTACAACAAAAAAACCTACATACACGTAGGGTGCACTCCGGTAACTCCGAAAATCGGGTAATTCTCATATTAACCGGAGGTATATTTCGGAGATGTGTGATCTTTTGTAGCAGTTGGATGCAACTGACAGGGGAAAGGGTATTAAGGTAACCATTAAACGTAATGTGGCCAGAGCACGAAATATTGCCGCGTTTGGCTCGAAACGGTGGATGTTGGAATTACCTGATTTTCGGAAATACCCGAATGCAATATATATACATATAATTGAATGTGAGGATTTTGAGTTGAAATTCGACGCCAGAGAATATTATTCTAAATATTTTTTTTAAATGTTCGAGTCCCGATGCGTTTAAATTTTTGTACGTTTTTGGAAATAATTTCGTATTCTAAATGTGTGATTATTATTTTTTTAAATATGAAAAATGTTAATATAAATGTAATATTTTTGTTTTCAAAGTGCTATAAATTATATTGAATAGGATTCCGCTATTCAGTTAACTATTTTAAAATAGCATTACTTCATTTATACAAGGATTTTGTTTTATTTTATTCTATCACCACCTACCACCTATTTTTAATATTTAGCTAAGTTTTTTACGATTTTTTATTGGGTTCTCTCTGCAAAGCCTAAAATAATAAAGGAGAAACCACCTTAGACAATGCTATAACGTATTTAGGAAATGTGTTTGAATATGACGGTAGAATAAAAACCCAAGTATACAAAATATATACTTAAATTCTCTCACCTTATATATAGAAAAACTAAGTAGGAAAAGGATATTTATGGTCTTTCTAAAACTGACTTGAGAAGCTACTTTTAGCGCCCACTGCTTCGCGTAACATGTATTAGAATTAATACAATGTAATTTTTTTGCAACTTTCACGTTCTGAATTAGTCTAATGGTCTTTGATGTCAGAGGCAAGTGTAAGAAAGAATTACCACCGGTATTCCTTAATAATTGTAGCTTAGGTAGGGGGATAATTTCAAATATCTAGGACACCATTTGACCTCTGATTTAAAAGACGATACTGACATTGAACGGGAGAGGAGAGCGTTGTCGGTGAGGGCGAACATGCTTGCTCGCAGGTTTGCACGTAGTTCACGGAATGTTAAAATAACATTATTTAGGGCATATTGTACATCTTTTTACACGTGCAGTCTGTGGGCGAGATATACTCAAAAATCTTACAGCGCTCTCCGCGTTCAGTACAATAACGCGTTCAGGGTGCTGTTGGGGCTACCTCGATGCTGCAGTGCCTCAGGGATGTTCGCTGAAGCGCGTGTTGACTGTTTTTACGCCCTCATGAGAAAAAGATGCGGGTCTCTGGTGCGTAGGGTACGGGGTAGTGTCAACAAAATCCTGAACATGATATCTAATAGACTAGATTGCATATACATGAATCATTGCTGTTCCGTTGCAAACGGGATGGTGCAGCGGTGATTCATGTGTATTGTAACATATATTTAAAAAAAAATGTAATAATAACTAACCTAGTCAGTAAGAAATTTTTGTTTACTAACCATAATGAGTCAATGTCACTTGAATAAAGAATTATTATTATTATTATAGCTAAACCAAATCTGGACTAGACAAATGTTTCGCATTTAATATATACCTGCTTCAATTTAGGTTGCGTAACTGGAAGCTTCACAGTTTTTACTGCGAGAGAGAAGAGAGAACCTAGCGTCAAAACCTCTTTCTCCACTTTCTCTAATTGGCCAAACTCAACGCCACGCTTTGATTTACATGAACGAAGAAATGAACATAATTTTAATATTCTCATTCCACCAAAGGGAATCGAACCCAAAAACGCGTTTACAGTCACTTTACCATCACAATGGCCTCTATTCTAATATATAATTAAAACAAATACGCATATAGTGATAACGTCACGTTTATAATAAATAGATAAAAATCATCTAGTACGCTTAACAATGGTGACAGCTTTCAGTAATCCGAGCATTCCACGCGCATTACCACACTCTACCGCCTAATGACCTAATCTTTGCCTGTCAATACCACCTTAAAAGCCTAAACAAAATATAGTGAAACACACCCAAGTTACAACACCTGAACCATTATCATACACACGAAAATGGCCCTTCACACTTTCAACTTAACGTATATAATTGCTAATAATATTATAGCAAATGGCATATCGTAGACGCATATCAGTAGATTAGTAATGTCCATTAAATAACGCGATATCAATTACCGCGATTCCATCTACATATAATACTATTGATAATTCGGACAGTGTTAAGTAAACCGCTGAAATGTGCGCGTGCAAACAGAAAAAGGCGTCTTTTTTCATAGATGATATTTTAAGTGATAATAACAAGAAATTGGACAAGCCACACGTGGAGCAGGAATCTCATTGTAGCGAGAATGTTACGGGCTCAAAGCAAGAGGAGCTTAAAGCTAAGTTTGAAGTTGTGGCAGAAGTAGATAAAGAACTAGAATTGGCTAAACTCAATGGAAGTCTAGATAGACGGAATACCTATCCTTTATACCCTACGCCTATAAAAGCAAACTTCCCATGGCCTTACAGAGTTAAGGGGTATCCGGTAGAAACGAGACATGTTAGCTTTTACAGTGATCCTATGTTAAAATCTGATCATATTTTAAGAAATCAACTTGTTGTCAATAGATATGTGCCGACGCCGTACAATATGCGACAGCCTTATGGATTTGATAGAGGTAAGAATATATATTTAAGATAAATTAAAAAACATTAAATATTTAACGAAAATAGCGATTTCTGTGTGATTATTTTAAAGATATATTTTGGTCAATATTAAACATTATAGATTATGTTACATTACTCATTATCAGTGATATATATAAAACTGTTTTAATTATATTTTTGAATACATTACACGTGTCAAAAAAAATCGGTGTATACCGCTTTGAAGCGAGCTAATCGACAAGCTGGTGTACTTTGGAATGTTTCGGATGAATCTTCGGATGGTCACTCAGCTCTTACTCTCAGTGACCTACAGTAACTCAAATCACTTATCCAAGTCGAAGAGTAAGAACGGAAGGGTGTATCATAGATTCATACATTCTTGAATACACCCAAAAATGTTTATAACTGTTATTTAACATAATATCTATAATAATAAGTCCTTTTATACCATAAAAACCGAATATTTTCCTGTAAAAAAAAAGGAATTCAGTCGAATTTCCGCGTTCAAATTAATTTTGGCTTAACGATGTTTAAAGTAAATTAATCACCAGATAATCCCGATAAGTTCCACCATTCAACGCTATCGCTATCAGTGCAAATAAAAAATAGCGTCTGTTTAAGATCAAAACACGATAACGGACAAAAAACTAAATCAATTAATACTATTTATCACTTCCCGTATGACTATTTACGTTAATAGTGTATTTATACAGCTTCATGTTTTTTCCCTGTGAGAGGACGGGGTTACAATACAATTCCTCTCCGCCGCTGAGTAGCGTCCCGTAAGAGATGGATATCCCAATAATTTGGTGGTAGGAGGTTCGTCCTCCGTTTGGTTCGCGACCACTATAATGTCAAAGACGAACCGCCAAATATCTTATGATGTCTAATGATGTGTTCCGGTTCGATGACATGTAAGCCAGGTTTTCCCTATTACCACCCATCCTCTCCCTAAAATGTATGATGACGAACTGCCGCGGCCACTATATTATGTCCTTCCCCTCCCATCTGACCCCTAGGTCGGCAACGCATTTACAACACCTCTGATGTTGTAGATGTCTATGGGCGAAGGTAACCATTTACCATATGGTGGTCCTTTTGATCGTTTGCCATTTTTTATCAATAAAAAAAGGTTTTTATCCCATAGCAGGATAGTCAGAGAGAATCTAGTGTCAAGACACTCCGTTTCTTTCCGTCCGTTTCCGTCTGCTTTCCGCCTCTTTGAGACATTGTATTTTAAGTAACGGTAATGAACAGCACGTTTTGTCTAACTAGGAAGTCACGGAAAATTATAAGTATATTAATATAAGTATAATAATTCCCCCGAGGGGAGATTGAACCCACAACCAACACCATCAGGCGCTCTCCTACTGCGCTATGGTGGCCTCGATAAAATAATATAGTTATTAAACCAATATAAACCTAATAAGAATAAGAAAAGGGGAAGACGAGAGAAGTATGCAAGGACTGTAACTTTACATACATAATTATAACGTAGGGTTTCAGAAATATAAAGCTCGTAATCATATATGTAGTTACTTTCCTTAGCTTCACTCTTTATGTTTAGCAGGGTAGTCAAAGAGAACGGAACTGCAAACGCTACAGTCCATGCATATCTCTTTAGCTTCGTCTACAGCCATCAACCTCTTCATACGTGCTCTCCGAGGGGTGCTCATAATTTTAACTACCTCCAGTATCATTGATACTGTTCTCGGAGGTCAACCGAGGTTCCCCCTCTTGCCCTTCACGTTTCATGTAAAAATAATTTTATGATGTAAATTCAATATTATGTATAAATATTTTGTCGTTTATACATGCATACATACATACATAGCTTCACGCTGTATCCCGCATATAGCAGGGTAGTCAGAGAGAACCTAGTGTAAGAACACTCCGTTCCCCACTTTCCGCCGAATTGCGTGCTGAGTGGCGGAACTTAACGCCGCGCTTTGCCTTGTTACCAAACTTGTTGTTGTTGTTGTCGTTTATACACCTATAGAAATAATAATATATGACAAAATAGAAGCATATAGCACAGCAAATATTGACAAATATTTCATCTGCCTTTCCACTTTTCACTCATTTAAGATATATTGCGCGGTTCATGACAGAATCTAACCAGTGCGTCTAATTAGAGCAGGGAATCACTGGTAATATGAATAAAATTATCTTCAGAGTGTGATATTTGCAGTCACGTCTTTCCTATGCTTGAAATATCGAAATATTTCATTGATGAATGATATATATTGATAATATAATAGTTGATTATTAATACAACTTTTTATTTTTTGCAAGTTAAATGCTATAAAATATTGTTTTTTTTTTGTTCACGCTGTATCCCGTATATAGCAGGGTAGGCAGAGGGAACCTGAGAATCTAGTGTTAAGACACTCCGTTCCTCACTTTTTATTGTTTCAATTGTATTTTATAAGGAACTTATAAAAACTATAAATGTAATTATATAAATCTGGATATAAGTAACAAATTGCAAAATCTAATAAAAGAAGTGTAATTGATTGCGTCCAACTGCTAACGTAAAAGCTTGTAGGTGTGATCCCTACTAGAATGATCATATTCAAATTATTTTCATATCTCCGCAGTAGTAAGACTGGACTAGGATCTCTCTGACTACCCTGTTTTGAAAAAAAACGTAAAAAAGTGGGAAAAGAGTGAAGCTGCAAAAAGGAAAGGAAAATATATATGCAGTTCACACACGATAGAACTAAAATTAAAAAAAAATATATAAAATTATATTCTACATAACATATTAAATTACTCCTAGTGAGTGGAAAGACTGTGAATGTACACTATCTTTCTCTCGCCTTTGCGGATAGTAAAAAGAGACAAACATATAGCTTGTCTCTTTAGTGTCGCATTTTCGTTACACTACGTTTCAAATCACAACGATACAAAAAAAATGATAACTGATAACCGATATCAACATTAGGAACATTTTTATTATCAACTAACAACAATTATAACAATTATAGGCAATAATATACCTAAAAAATGACAAGGAATTCAAATTAGTCGTAAATAATCATTACAGCATAAAGCTATGATAAGATCAACAAAACGAACAAGTACACCAAATGTATTCACCGAATATAAGGAATCTAACTTAGTGATAAGTGATAACAGATAAGATAACGGCAATATATTGAGTATTAAAAAAGCACATCGTTATATGAAATCAAAATATAATTGATACTAATAGTGTCATGTGATGTTTTTTGTTAATAGTACAGTGAAAAGGCGCGGCGTTGAGTTCCGCCATATAATAAGTAATGTCTCGATTTTGAATGAAAATTGGAGAACGGAGTGTCATGTCACAAGGTCCTTTTAGCCTTTGCTATGTCGCCAAATGTGCGTAGTAAAAACAAAAGAAACAAAATAATATAAATATATATTATAACATAATTAATAGGAAAGTGTGTTTGTCCTATTTTGACGGCGAAAGGAAGTATTGTGATTTTTTGAGTGAAGATAGTTATGAGGCTACTTTTTATTTGACTGTCTGTTAGGTGGTAGGAGGTTCGTCCTCCGACTGGCTCGCGACCACTATCTTGTCAAAGACGAACCGCCAAATATCTAATGATGTGTTCCGGTTCGATGGCATGTAAGCCAGATTTTCCCCTTTCCCACCCAACCTTTCCCCAAAATGTGGTGGTTCTGATAGTGGACTACTACATTGTCCCCCCTTCCATCAGTATCCTCTAGGTTGGCAACGCATCTACAACATCTCTGGTGTTGTAGATGTCTATGGGCG
>JAKGSA010000542.1:89484-159674 GCA_033558755.1 Philaethria dido
AAAAATAGGTCTACATCCGAAATACTATAACTATTCCCATTTGTAAAAAAGTGATATATGCGGGATACAGCGTGAAGTTAAAAAAAAAAAGGAAAAAAAAATTTGAAATTCATTTTCTTTTTTATCAAAATCTCAATTATTAAATAGTAAAATATCTCGTTCCCACCAGAAATATCCATAAAAGTGCAAACATTAATGCACCATACTTAAATGTGATGTTATTTATTCCCATTGACAACACGAGCGAATCCCTGGGTAACAGCTAGTATACAAGATATTAACAGATAATAAATAAAAACTTGTATTTAAAAATACTTCGATAAGAAATGTAGTCCATCGTTTTTAACAGTAATCGCCGAAATCAGGTAGTTTTATATATAAAATAGATAACTTCACTTAAAATGGCTTATGATAAATGCACACTTTAAAGGATTTAGTGAAAGAACATAAAAACAATTTGGAAATGTTATATATACCTACATACATACATAGCTTCTCCGTTCTCCGCTCCGTTCCTCACTTTCCGCTGAATTGAGGCATTGCGTGCTGAGTGGCGGAACTCAACGCCGCGCTTTGCCTTGTTACCAAACCTAGGAAATTAAAAAAAATCATTTCCTGGAGTGGGAATCGAACTCACAACCTGTCGCATTTACAGTCGCACGCTTGTGCCTCTGCACCACGACAGGCATTAATATACATATATAACTAAAAAATATTTTCTAAAGCAATAAATTTTAAAATCTATTTTACACACTTTATTAATACTGCAGCTTCAGGTTTTATCTCGCATAGCAGGGTATTCGGAAAGAACCTAGTGTTAAGACACTCCGTTCCCCGCTTTCCGTAGAGGAGGTAGAGGAACTCAACGCCGCGCTTAGTATTACCAGAACGGAGAATTGCACGCGCTACCATTGGTTGCACATGAATCTTGTGACATGATACACATTTGTATAATATTACATACTTTACACGTCAGCGAAGCTTCTGGTATAAATAAAACGTTTGCGTTAGTGAGTGACTGATAGACAACATACAGATTTTCATCTGTATGTGGTCTATCTTATCTCTACTGACCATAGAAACATGAAATTTGACATTTAGGCTCCATGAAGAACATTGAGACAACATTTATCGAAACTCCTGCGAAAACGGGAAACAACGGAGTTTTAGCTTTTATAATCCAGCGAAGCCGCGGTATATAACTAGTATTTAAATATTTTAGAGAACATATAAAAAATTGAAAGTGGCAGGATTCGAATTCGGCCGCTATGGCAGTTGGATTACGTCTGACTTATTTGGTTGTTTGAATTATTTTTATTGCTGCGCTCTGATGATAAGATGCGGTGTTGAGTTCCGCCACTTAACAGGCAATGTGTCAATGTTACACTGGGTTCTCTCTGACAACCCTGCCATGCGTAAAAAAAGCATGAAGCTAAGACTAGTTTCATTTAAACACAATGTACATGTAAAATATATTTTAAATGTCATCTAATCATGGTTGAGTGACTCCGATATAATTAACACGCTTTTATTAGCTTCACCTGTATCTATCTACGTATCAATCATTCAATCAATCACTTCACTGCATTTCTTTCCGTCCGATTTGCTTTGAAAATTAGTACATGTGTCCGGAGCCGATGACTATAAAATATTTTCGTAGCGTAAACCCGATCTTATGATATATATATGTGATTGCCAGGATGTACTATATTGACAACATATTTTAAAATATTTTTTAGCTTTTAATACTTCTTTCTTTCTTATTCTGTGATTGTTATAATCAATGTCTAGCTACTATTTATCTTTTTATGATAGTCTAGTACTCCATTGAAATATTTTTAAGTACTTATTTCACATGTAATCTCTAAAGAAGTTACGGCATAAATAGAACCTTATTAAATATAGCTCTCTGTTCCACTTTCCATTGATTTGCTTTAAATAGGTGTAAAGAACATACATTGCATATTTGGTAAAAAAAGGTTTTCGCTCTTTTACATATAGCAGTAGGCAGGGAGAACCAAGATACTTGGGTTGCCACTTCCTGCCTAAATTCAAGGTGTGCGTTGAGTGGCGGTAAAAAAAAGCGCGGTTGAGTACTACATCACGCGTAGACAAATCTAACTAACGCTTACTTGTAGGCATCGAACCCTCAACCAATCTAGTGTACAGTCAGACACTGTCCTACATGAATTGAAAAATTAGTTAAAGTCTAAATCTAGAAAAACTAACTCCAATCTTAGCCAAAATAATGACTATTATTGTAAGATAATTAAAGTTTTTGCAAAAAAAAAGAAACAAATTTCAAATATACAAAAAGTAACACTATTACAAATGACTTAAAAAGTACTCGGCACGTCTTGACTAAGCTTAAATGGGACATCAGACTAATTTCATTTAAAAAACCATCAAAATTGTTTCATCCAGTCAAGTCAAAGTCAAATAATTTTATTCAAAGTAAGAAGTTACAAGCTTCATTTTTTGAACGTCAAATAATTTACCACCGGTTCACTAAATTTAATGCCTCAGACCTGAGAAGAAACGGCGCAAGAAACTCAGCGAAACTTTTTTTTTCAGTCAATACTCCACAATTATTTATTAGTAAAAAATTATCCGGTAACACATATAAAAAGTACAGTCGAATTGATAACATCCACCTTTCCGTTAAAAATACTGCAATACGATATTGACCCACTTCTTGAAAATTCGCACATGTGTCCGAATTCGTTAACAACAATAAATTCATAGAAATAAATTTCCCCTAAAACGTCCTTGCAAGTATTATCAGTATAACGAAAAAAAAATGTTATTTGTTATAATAATGAAATTAAAACTAATTGATAATATACCAATAAAACATGTTCCGATATCACTGATCGTATCATCAATCATACATAGATAGCTATCATATTTTACAATTAGGACAATTTAATATGTACAATTATTGTTCTGATAACAATATTTTTAAGTTTATTATTATTATTATTGGTTTTTATTTTCCCCGCTCTGGTAGGCGCGGCGTTGAGTTCCGCCGCTCTACACCCAATTTTTGATTTCACAAAAAGGATAGTGGAGAACGAAATATCTTAGCTCTCTATTATTTCTGACCACCCGCATAGCAATACGAGTTAACAAGATAGAGCCCGCAACTTCGTTTACATGGATTTTATATAGTTAAAATCCCGTTTCTTCCCGTGCCCTTAACAATTTGTAGTACCTACGTACTCTCTGAGTTCTCCCCTACACTCTCTAGGAAAGGTCATCTTTCTGTTTTCTAAGGACGATCGTCTTTTACTCAGTAAAAGAAGGATATTTAAAGTGAAATTTCTTTAGAATTATTATTTGAAACTTAATATAACAAAATTGAGTTATGATAAAAAAACAAAAACATAAATGTACGGTATTAAATCCAAGGGAATGAGGTAGAAAGTATTTAACATAGTACTTATTTGTTCATAGTGAAAATATGGAAACTGAATAATATAAATATAATATCTTAAATATATATAGATAATTTTGAAGCCTGGTATTAAAAATATAAAAAAAAAATTACAATTATCTTAATATTTCTGATACGCTTTGCAGTAATGCCCCGCTTTACGCGAGGGATACGTTTCGCAAAAAATCGCGTTAACTGAAATTCACATACATCGAGGTTTAAAATAAACAGTCAAAATTAAATATGTACAAAAAAAGTAATAATCACTTTAATCAATCACTTTAATTCTAAGAACACTTAAGCAATACGTACCTACTATTAATTATTTTTTACGGAAAAATATATATATTGTCTTTTGGGTAGCGTTTTTTTACGTTCTTGTAAAATACGTTCATATCACCCAACACTGTTTTTGATTTTTTGACACACGGTCAAGACACGGTCATCATTATTGTCTATACTCTGCAATATGTCCAAACCTAAATAAATTTTTGAAAGAACATTTTGTATCCCTCCTGAAGATAAAGTGCAAAATTTAAATTTCGCGTTATAATGAAACCGCGTATAACGAGGACGCGTAAAGCGGGATATTACTGTATTCATCTCATTCTGTTATAGACTACTTTTTATTAATAATTATATTATATTTTTATATTATATATATTATTTATATTATATATATTATATTTATTTTATATTATATATTTTTATATTATATTTTATTTTTTTATTATATATTATATTTTTAATTATTTTAATGTTTTTCCTTCTAGCACCATCTTGCTGTAACCCCTGGTGGGGTGTTGGTGGCCGACGGAAGGGTGGACAAGTAAGGTTCAGTGCAGCACAGACCGGAGCACTGGAGCGTCGGTTCCGAGCTAGCAAATATTTAAGTCCTGATGAAAGAAGAGTGTTGGCTGTGTCTCTACGACTAAGTGATAGACAGGTAAACTATTAATAATAAAAATAGATATAATAGACGTCATCATAGCGCAGTGGAACAGTGTGTGATTGGTTGTGAGTTCGATTCTCACTCTGAAAAAATATTTATTTAGATTATATTGATTTTTCGCATTGGTAAGATAATACGTTGCGTTTAGTTCCGCAACGCAACATGCAAAGTCTCAAATTTGGGAGAAAAAAGATAAACAGAATATCTTGACGCTATTTCTGACTACCCTGCTGTGCGGGATAAAGTGTGAAGCTAAAATATTAATTCTGCAATTATGTACTTATCGTTTTGCAGCTCATGATGACTTCAGCTTATGTATCACAATAAATAAATTATTATCTCTAAAGGGCCTAAGTCTTACACATGTGTCCCCACACAAATCTTTCTAAAGACCGGGTTTTTTTTAAACTAGAATGACGCCATTACTCTCGCGAACGATCCGCAACATACAGGTAGGATCCAACACACTCGCAGACGCACATGACACAAACACCGTCCCCGCCGGTGGAGACGAGGTCCTTATTTTTCTACGGCTCGATCACGCCTCGGCGCGACCGGGTCAAGCCACTAAAATCCAACAGGGCATCAAACGCCCTGCCCAGTAGGCTTAAGTTCGGGCCGAGCGAAAGCAAAGTCCCACTACAAGCAGTGCTCGCAAGCCGAGGTTCGGCCTCGCAGGAGGCGCCCCTGTGACACTGCAGTTCTAAGTTGATGGTCCTCCTCCCGAGGACGCCAAGCCAGGGTCAGAGCTCTTCAAGCTCGGTCCCCCACAAAACCCGGTGACGTTGTCGAGGCCAACAGGGCCAACAGCATACTTAACAGCATACAGTCGAAAACTACACTAGAGTGTGAAAGAGACATAAATTAATAATAATACTTTTATTTATCACCATTTACAATTTGTAAAATGCTAAGCTACATTTCATGCTAAGTTAGTTATAAATATTCACATGTTTCACAGGTAAAAACATGGTTTCAAAATCGTCGTGCCAAATGGAGGCGAACTACACCAGAAAGTGCAGACGCTGGAAGTCCTCCCACCGCTGAAGAGTCCGATGATGAGGTCCAGATAGCTGATGAAGACTGATGGCATGTGGTCATCAACACGTAGCACTAACGACTGACCCAGGAGAGATGTGAGAAACAGTGATGGAAACACTCCGCTCTCCGTTCTGTACTATCCGCCTGCTTGAAATCACGTTTGTGGTAAAAGGAATGTTGTAAATAAAATGGTTTTAATTGTATTATTGTGTTTTTTGTTTTATTTATTTAAAACTAGTCGCTACCGACAATTTCGCTTGTGCGGACTTTATGGAACTTATCATAAAAAAAAATCACGCTTTTAACGATTAGTAGTAGAGTTGTCAAAAAGAATCTAGTGTGAAGGCACTCCTTTCTGCATTTTCCACTAGAGTTCAAAACATTCCGTGTTACGTAACGGAACTTAACGCAGCACTTTGTTTTACTACAGCCAAGAAATGAAAATAATTAAGTTAAATGATTTTGCCGAGTGGGAATCGAACCACACCCGCATTTACTGCATTCGCTGGTTGACTGTAACCAGTGTGTCAGTCCACTGTACCACGATGGCCTCAATTCTATGCATTTCCCCTTTTTTCTATTTCCCAAAAAAATTTCCAGAAACACTAATAATTCAACATATAAGATTGTGAGCAATAGGTAATAATTCGTAACAATATTGAGCGATATCTAAACGATTAGTGTACAAAGACGTCAATGTGTAAATTATCATCAAATAATATGGATTTGTGGTCGATAGTGACTAGCGTTATTATATGTATCATGTTTTGGATTATAACTGTATCTTTTTAGAAGATAACTAATAATTACTTAGATTATTACGGTACAGTGCTAATGTGCTATTGTATTAGGAAAATGTTTGGGGTTCGATTTTGATAGCACTATACGAGTATGATATAATAAGCCCGTCACGTAAAGAAAAGTTAGAAAAATACTTCCCTATACTATCCGCATAGCGTTGGGTTTTATTAAAACAGGGGGGAAGAGAAGTAATAAATATGACGATGTAACTAACTAAATGCTATAAAAAGCGGAGAGATTATACAAATAGAGAATAGTGACTTCAGATTTGACGTAGCGACTAGACCTGGTACCTGTTGTAAGAAGAGAAATAAATTGGGAACAGACAAACAGTCTTTTATTACACAAGGTAGGCAGATAAAACCTGTCACGACGCTTCGTTCTCCATTTTCAGTATTCGATGACACTGCATTTTTAATAGAGGAACTCAACGCCGGGTTTTATCTTCGGAAAAATTAAAATAATTTAAATATAATAATTCCCTCAAATAAGAATAGAATCCATAATCCGTGTTTACAGACAGAGGCTGTCCCACTGCACCACTATAGCCTTATAAAACATTCTTAAATGAACAGCGACAATAACAAGCTTAAAATAATAAAAGTGTTCTCGTCATCTTGTTCGACCTGGCAGACTTCAGGTTCATTCTACGAATATGGTAGTAATCGGTTTCGGTTGCAAATTTTAAGGTAAGAAGTGAATTAAAGCTAATAGAAGCTCATTTAAAAAAGAAAAAGAATTCGGTGCGTTCCCAAGAAGCGTCTAAGGTGCGTCGAAAGTTATAAAAAGATAATACTTAAAAAAACTATTGCCAAAAAAAGCAAACATCACCGAAATGGCAACCTTTTATCACAGCAATATCCGATCTTTTTTCATGGTATATCATATTCTTATAGTAAACCCCTCTTTCATAACCATGATGAGTTAGCTGAACTAAAAAAAGTATTCCGCCATTTTGTTACAGCGACAGTTACCTTAGTGTTAAGACACTCCGTTCTCTGCCTCCCCGCGCGAAATATACACATTGTTTGTTAAGTAGCAGAACTCAACGCCGTACTGTTTTATCATTTCCTTAAATGGGGATCAAACTTACAACAATCATGCTTTGTGGTTGACACTGGCCTTACTGTGCCACATTGTCCTCAAAATAAAAGGATATGACCAAAATTGTTTAAATCTAAATACACACATATATCAATTTTCAGGAGTAAAATTTTATAAGTAATAGCGCCATCTAGTTGTAAGTTTTCCATTTAAAACATTTAGTTTTACTTCCAAGCATTTCCTGTATTTTGCAGGACAAATAAGTTAATATTTTATATCCATTTCGGTTCTACGTGTTAGATTGCGGAACTTAACGCCGCATTTTGTCTAATTAAACTATTATACAATTAAATATAAAACAATGGTTATTCAAATCTAAAAAATAGTCATGAAATTCATTGTTTTAAGTAATTATTGTAATATTTTCTAGGATTTAGGGTTTTAAAACCAAATAATAATTTAATTTTATTATAAAAATCATTTTTTTTATCAACCATTATAACAATAAAAAAACAATTCGCACTTGTGAATAAAAAATACAGATAAAACACATGAAGACAGACTATATATAAAAAATGTAACAAAATCTAAAACACTATTTTATTTACAATATATTCTTTTATATAAACGTTTTACATAAATATATATAATTTGTTGAATTTACATTTTTTCTATAAATACATATATTTTTTAAAATATATTAATTTTCTTAGCATAGATATATAACAAATAAGTTGTCTGTGGCTTAAATATTAAAAAAGTAAATCACCTAAAAAAAGTTAAGACAGTGCAAGAGATAAAAATATTTTATTTTTTTTAACAATATAGGTTCTAATCCAAATAAGACTAAATTAGCTTTTTAAACTACAACTTCATTCCATGCAATACCTGTCTTTTATCATTTTCTTTAATTTTCAAATTCATGAAAATAAAAGAAATATTTGCATTTTAAAAAACTAACTCAAAAAGATTACAATAATAAAATTAAAAAAAAATTAAAAGCAAAAGTCCAAAACCTATATAAAATATTAAGTACATATTTTTCTTTTGTATTTGAACATTTGAATAGAACACACTGAACAAAAACTATAAAAGCAACTTAAATGCTTAAAAAAGTATTTTTTTAACAATACTAATAAAATATATAACTGTATATATTAAATAATATAGTTACAGTTACTTGTTTGGTGGTAGGAGGTTCGTCCTCCGTCTGGCTCGCGACCACTATCATGTCAAAGACGAACCGCCAAATATCTTATGATGTGTTCCGGTTCGATGGCATGTAAGCCAGGTTTTCCCCTTTCCCACCCATCCTTTCCCCAAAATGTGGTGGTTCCGATAGCGGACTACTACATTGTCCTCCCCTTCCATCTGTATTCTGCAGATTGGCAACGCATCTACAACATCTCTGGTTTTGTAGATGTTCATGGGCGAAGGTAACCACTTACCATCAGGTGGTCCTTCTGCTCGTTTGCCATCCGTTATCCATAAAAAAAAAAAAAAAAAAATACACAAATATTGAACACATTAAACAAGTTGAAATAATGCTATGGGTAAAGTTACAAAATTAGCCACATGAAATCCCCATACAAAACCGTAATATACAACTATTGCAATATTTTTATTCTGTTTTCAGGTTACAATAAAAAAGCTTCTTGCACTGTTTTTCGAAATATATATTTTTTTAATTCTTAAGGTTGTAGTCCATTTTGGTATTAGATCATTAGGCCTTATATGTTAATTTATGATATATTTTATATAATAACGTTGCAATCTGTCTGGGATTCCCCACATTTATTATAGTTTAGAGAGCGTTCGGAGTCTTTAAAAAGTGGACACTTTGTGTCAAGGAATACCTGATTAGTTGAAAGGTATTCAATAAAAAATTAGAAACAGTACTCCTTTAAGAGCGCTGGCAGAAGTGAAAACTTGAAAATTGCTAGTTGTTTTTTATGAATTATCATTTTTAATAAAAAAAAAGTTTGTATCAACATTATTTCTCTTAATTTCTAAACAAGATATATAAACCAAGACCAAAATGAACTACAAAAAAGACCTTCCCAATAAAAAAACATAAAGTGATAAATATATAATAATAACAAATAACATGTTAAAAAACCCATAAATACACAAGTCCACACAAAAATAACATTTAACATATTATTATTATTATTCAGCTTTCCTAAAGCCGCCTCTCGCTCTCCACGCTTTTAATAAATTGTATGAGAAATATAGTTGGAAGAAATGCACTTGGGACGCTAACAGAACAAATGCATACCATAAAAGTCCGTAGGGATATCCCTGAAACAATTTAAAAATTACATTAGTATATTTTCTTCACATTGTATCCCATACATAGCAGGGTAGGCAGAGGGAACCTGAGAGTCTAGTGTTAAGACACTCCATTCTCTTTTAACATTTCCACCAAATTGAGGCATTGTGTGTGAAACACCAGGCTTTGTTATTACCAGAGAGGAAAAGTAGATATCCTACATATTATTGATTTTTTAGTTAATATTATACTAATAACATAGTATCGCAGTGGGGCAATGTCTGACAGTAACCACAATTGGTTGCGAGTTTAATTCTAAATCAGGGGAATACTTATGTATGTGTATGTTTAATGTTATTATTAATATTATTTTCATTTTTATGAGGGTATGAAACTGCTTTATTAACTTTTTTATAATATTATATGATTATGGACAAACCAGAAACAGAAAGAACCTAGTGTCAAGGTTTCCATTTGACACTTTTTGCCTGAATTCAAGACATAGTGGTCAGGACGAAAACAATTTAATTATAACCATTTGTATGAGTGCGAATCGAACCCGCGACCTATTGCGTTTAGAATTCTACAATATTTTAAAAAATTGCCTTAATATAGAAAAAAAAATATTACACACCTGCCACAACTGAATATCCTCATAATCATCTTCATCTTCATCAAATGTCAAATACTGGTACACATCTCCGCAGTAATAAATTACACAGTACAACAATGGGCCCATGCCCAATGCAGTGACACCATACATGTATTGACGTAGGAACCTGATATTGTTTCGTTTGATTGCTGATAGGCCGAGGAATGATAGGAGGAGGGATAAACACCAGATGTACTCCCACCAGAGAGGCTGGAAATCATAATTATGAAGTCAAAATCAAATATATTTATTAAAAATAAAAAATGTCAAATAATTTTCAACTTGGTAACTAATGTTAATGGCTGTGACCTGAGAAGAACCAGCAACACATATTATCATTTACAAAATCACTTATTAAGTAACAAACAACCTTTAAGACAAACATCTTTTCAACATATTTTTATATAGAATGTTTCTGGACATTATGAAGGACTACTATAAAGTCAAAGTCAAACAGTTTTATTCAAAATATCAATTCAAAGGTAAATGTCAAATAATTTACCACCAGCTTACTAAAGTGAATGCCTCAGACCTGAGAAAAACTGGTGCAAGAAATGCAATAGGACATATTTTCAAATCAACTATTTACAGATTTAGCTTTTTTTACAAGAATAATTTACTTTTTCTTTTGCCATAGTTAAAGAACTGAAACCCCCACATTCATCTTTTTATCTGTTCTTCTGAGATATTGCTTTATGGATATGGTGACTGTCTAAGCAGAGGAAAATGAAAATCAAAAATATATTGAATATATTGCACATATCGTCAGACAGTGTCCATTTGACAACCTCTATGGATCAGTATAATACACCTAAATTTTTCTTAATAGATGTTTTTATTTAAAAAAAGCTAGTTTAAACACAATTGATATTTTAATTTGAAGAATATAAATTAATTTCAAAAACAAATCCATATGTTTGAGTAATTAGTAATTCTACATTTGTTTTTCTCTTAACTTACTTGTGGTATTTGCAGTTCTTCTATTTCTAAGATAAATATGTCCAGTTTATCCAGAATATCTGCTGAGAGTTTAGCAAGCATACCCAAGAACAGCATGTGATGGAAGAACACACAATATTTTAGCCGAGATTTGTTCAGTGCGCTGAAATATTTTATAACACATACTTTTAAATAATAATATTTCTGATTTCTAATACTTTTTTAGAAAAAAATATGGTTACTTTCCTTTAAAGATGTTCAAACTTTGTGTACTACAGAAAAAAATATTCTACAATGTTGTTTATATACAATATTTTGATTATCTACGAAATTGATTTTTGTATTGTTGTCTTAATAATTCTCAGTTTAATCTATCTATAAGTTAAATTGTTTTAGATTCCACTAAACAAAGTTCAAATGTAATAAAGAACACAGGCACATTAAATAATACAATTCAAATAAATGGCGCCAAACTGTCCTCGACCAAGCTTTTGTCTAAAAATAATTTGACGGAACTTGACGAAATGTCGTGTGTCACATTCTCGCTGAACATAGCTTTGGCCAACAGCTCATCACACTTAAAAATACTACTAAAGCTCACCTTATTTGATAATGGGCAGCTATTTTTTCCCTGTGCTCGAAATCAGCCCCATTCGTACCTGTCACCATAATACCACCTCTTGAAGCCATTTCTTAAATTAATGTATGGCTTGAAATATTATAAAATATATCTAGTAAGCTCTACAAGTTGTTTAGATTCATTTATACGTGTATTTCTGTTTATTTTTAATTATTTCTTGCATTAACTTTCACATCTGCCAATTCCCGAGCTGGCGAACTGACATGCCAAAAATGCCAACGTTCCAAGGTTGACATTTTAGTTTTAGCGTTCAGAAATTACAATCTATCATTTTAATTCAATAATTATTAACAATAAACAAAAACATTCAAAATTAAATATTGGTAACACAATAGTTAATATATTTATAAAATCAGAAATTCTATTTAATATTCTAAGCAAGATTTTATGTGGATCTTTCTATTAACAATTTTTTTTCCGTGAGTCGTGTGACGTCTTTATAGGGATTGCCAAACAGAAAAAATATATAAATATTTACATTCATCATCGATATATGTATAGTTAAAGGAATCGATTGTTTTACGCGCGATTACAGAATAAAACGAACGTAAGTAAAGCTAGTCCAGTAAGACAAGGTTCTGATGATGTTTGAATTGGCCTTATATTTTATTATATCGATATTTCTGCTATATTTCAACGCTAGGCTATTTACACTACGCATATAGCTTTGAATATTGAACTTTTGAATATGAAACTTTCAATTTGAAACAATATATTGAACATCAATAAATTGATATCGGTATAGAAGAATATCCACGATACATATCGATTATTTAAATAAAAACTGTATTTTGTTATATTAATATTTTTAACAGTTATATCTCCAGTTTTATGACTATCTATTATTTAAAATCTATATAAAAATTCAACAAATTACATAGTATGAAAATTATACTTTTTTCAATTTCACGCTATATCCCGCAAAGTCAAAGTGAAAGTCAAAATCAAATAATTTTATTCAAAATAAGAAGTTACATGCTTCATTTTTTGAACGTCATATAATTTACCACCGGTTCACAAAATTTAATGCCTCAGACCGGAGAAGAATCGGCGCAAGAAACTCAGTGGGATTTTTTTTTATTCGTCAATGGTTTTATTATTTATTAGTGGCAATGATACCTTTGAAACATACTGGAGCGAGCATTTCATTCCTAAGGCGTGTTATCATTTATAAAATAACAGAGTAAATTATGTATGATGTATTATGATGCAATACAGAGTAGTTAGAGAGAACCAAGCATCAAAACACTCGTTCTTCGTTTTCGAGGAAAATTTAAAACCGCGCCTTATCTTATCGAAACGGAGAAATTAAAATAATTTAAATACAAATAATCTTTCTCCTGACTTGTGATCCGACCTCAACCAATCGTGTTGGCAGTCTACTATTCATAATACGCTATGTTATAATACAATACTCTAATTGTGGAATAAAATATTACACATAAAATAATTTTGTTCAAAAAATTAATTATAAATTAAGAGGAATATTTGCTACACTTTTTGGATAATATATATAGGTATATTACAAACAAGCACTTGGAAATAAGTACGGCTCCTTAATTTCTGAGTAATAATTGCACATGTAGATGACCAATAAAATGCCGCAAAAGCGAATCATAGTCTAAATCAAATGAAATATTCAAATTAAAAAGTTACATGCTTGATTTTCTAAACGTAACAAACAGTTATTTACCACCGGTTCACTAAATTTAATGGGACAGACCTGGGTGTGCACGTATGTTTTCATTTGTGCTCGTATGTTTTCACGTGTGTATGTTTGATATCATGTGTGTGTGTGACGTCACGTGGGCATGTAAGTTTACATGTGTTCGATGTCACGTGGGCACGTATAATTTCATGTGTGTATGTATGATTTCACGTGTGTATGTGTGACGTCCGTGGGCACGTATGGTTTCATGTGTGCACGTATGATTTCACGTGTGTATGTGTGACGTCACGTGGGCACATATGATTTCTTGTGTGCAAGTATGATTTCATGTGTAGGGGAAGAGGCGATTGCCCTGGACACATTAATGAAACGCAAATAAAAACACAACTAAAGGATTTTAGGGTCTTATTTCATATTTCATATTAAATTGGAAACTTCCCTATTTGAGTTCATCAAACGCTAATAGGCATATCACATCTTTCAAGAAAATATACGGAGTTTATTTTGGTCTAGGTTTTTGAAGTCAAAAAAAATGGCAGGCCTTGTAAATATCACAGTTGTAATTCATTTTTGATGTACGTATATGAGCACATTTTTCACAGACACAGTCTAGGCATTTCTGGCACTAAATGCAGAGTGCATTTAAATGTTTCTTCAAATGTCTCTGAGAAAGGGTTTGAATATTTTCCTTTGCTTTTAACACGTTTTTAATTTCATTACGTTGCTGTATTTCTATTTGATCTTTTTGTTGCTTTTTTTCCTCAGTTTTTCCTTCACTTTTTTATATGTTATAATCTTAATTTCTTGAACATTCGCGGCGTCAATCGTGAAGTAAACTTGGTGGTATATCATATTTTTCTGCTACTTCTCACTGAAAAATTGCATTTAATCATACGAACTTTGCTTGTAAATGCTTCTGTCATTTGATTTTCCTTCCTCTTTCATTGGTACTCTCCATGAATTATGACATAATCTTATGAAACGACAGTAATACAATAAATATTTTTGTCGGTATTTTGTCATCTAGGCCGGATTTTTCTTTACTCTAGAAATCTAAGACGTATAACTCTGATAGAGCTTGGGTAACATATAATCCCCAAGATCATAATTTAAATGTAAACAAGTACATCCAATGTACCAACGAAGACACCAGTAATATGAATAATGTTAGAATTAACTTATAAGCGGTAGAAATAGAAGCGAGAGATATAATATGATATCTGCTAAAAGATCGAAATTTTTACAAGCCGAGGTCTATCTGAAAAGTTAAACCATCGTCAGTTAATTTCTAGCTCGAGTTTCAAAGGTGACATCAGCAGAATCTTTTCAATTTTCATTTGGTTAGTTAGAGAAAGGAGGTAGGACAACTAGAATGCTAGAGTTTCTTCTCATGATATCCTTGCCTAGTACAATAATTAATTATGAGATCCAACAACGCGTTCTCTTCATCAATGAGCTAGATAACCAAGAAAGAAAGAAAAAAAGTTAAAAATGAAAAATTCCATGTGTTAAATAAAAAAAACCAGTACAATAATCATTTCATTAATGAGCCAAGCTGCATAAAACTCGCTACGCTTGAAATGCGACATTCATTGGCTTACCAAATTGGAAAGAGCGGATAAAACGATAACGATTTTAATTGTTTCACACATGTTTTATAAACTTGTGGGTTATTGATTGTAACTCCAGCCTGTGTTTAGATTCTGTAAGAATAGCACCGCGTCTATATAAGGTTACATTTGGAAAAGATTTCAGTTCAGTCCTTAAAAGTTTTTAACGTATAAATATGAAGATCGTTTTCATCGTTGCGATATTCGCTTTTGTGGCTGTTCAGGTAATTTTTATAATTAATATATAGAAGAATAAGTATAATTATGTACCTATGTATGAAACATTTATTAAAGTGAAAAGTCGTTGTAATTTGAAATTCATTGTACCGAAAAAGCGTTACGAAAAATAGATAAATACGCGTCTTAAGTCAAGCCCATAGGCTAGGCTACGAAATAGTGAAAGAGTGTTTCTTACAACGCGTAATAAATGTATAAAGGGTAATAAATATAATAATAAATGTATAAAGTATAAATAAAAATTTTATTTTTTTAAATAACCTAATAAAATACTATTCTACATGTATCTAATTCTTTCGAAATTTCATTTCTGTCGTGTACGAGTAAACACATATTTTTCTATCATTTTGGCTATTAAAGATATTATGTGTCGGATAGTCCAACCCGCTAGAGAAGCTTTTTATAGCCTAGGAAAAGAAAAATAGAATCGCGTCTGAGTGAGTATCACTATTTGCACGGAGAGTATAGGGAAGCACTACGAGAGAATTTCTAGAAATTCCAACGGAAACGAAAAAATATATTTTACGTTTTGTAATCTACGCGAACGAAGTCGCAGGATACATATAACTATATGTAAACTATGTGTAATTAAGATTTTAACAAACACGCAATGCCTCAATTCAGTTTTAGCACGCAATGCCTCAATTCAGTAGAAAGTAGAGAGTGTCTTAACACTAGGTTCTCAGGTTCTCTCTGCCTACCCTGCTATTTGCGGTGAAGCTAAAAAAAATCGATTTCAAAGAGAGTGCACTAAAAAGATAAATTGTTAGTAATAATTTAAGACGTCAGATCTTAACTAAATTTTAATGAGACGACATCATAAGTACTATTCTTTTATATAAATAAGTATCATCAAAATACATACACACATATTAAATACATAGTCGAAATAAAAACCTTCACCTTTTTTGAAAGTCGGTAAAAATGATAAAAGATTAGATTATGACATGGAGATTCGTTACATCATACGGTTATTATGAAAAAAGGCGGAACTGAGTGATGTCACTTTCCCAATTCAAGGTTAAATTAAAGTTTATGGTTATTACCAGTGAAATTTTATTTATTATACTTTTATGTCTATTAATCTCCCGTGTATAAAGTGTAGGCGGAGAGAATCTAGTAAGATAAGTACATCATATCGTTCTACACTACTAAAGAAGCGTAAATATAAAAAAAAATCCTGAGTGGGAATCGAATCCAGAAATATTACGTACATTTAGACTCTTTTAAACGGTGCCAAGAATCAAAGTGATGATATTTATTAATATTCATATATTTAACAAAAGTCGATAAAAAATTCACAATATCTGTACATTTTTTTTATAGCTTAGCCACTCAAAACCAACTCCAGACGACGACAACAAGGAAGCCGCTGTAGATCATGTTGCGATAGACGCTGGCCAAGTAACAGAAGAGGTACTTTATTTGCTTTTACACCTTAACCCTAGCAGGTTAATCACTAGAGCAAGCAAAACTTGCGACAAAGTATTCGTGTCGTTATCGAAAGAATTTGTATGGGAATGGAAAAGCGCCTCTGTCGTAAGTTTTTGTGCTTGCCCTACTGATAGAACCGAGCGCCAAACGCTACATGCTTTTCAGGGAGTCCTCATGTTTTTTATGTGACCTTCTTTTAGCAACATTGCCACTGTGTTCTCGAATGTCAACCGAGGTATCTCTCTACATTTCTTGCCACTCACCTTTACGTCATATAGGTGTCTTAGTCACTATTCTTTACTCATCCTCTTGACATGCCTAAACCACCTGGGACCTGAGCACGTCCCCTTACGTATTACGTTCTACTTTATTATAAACAAATTTAAGTTTGCGTAAAGCGGAGAAGGTAGAGAAACCCAGTGTAAGCTCACTCTTTTATATTCGGAAGCACAAATTGTAGAGTAAATTATCACTAAGTTACTTTTATTTTTTTAAATGCGTGGAGAATAAAACTATCCATATTAATAATTTCAATGACCATGATCTTAACTACCACATCTTAGATAACAAACATAACACAAACATAGAACGAAAAAAAAAGTAAATAATCACTTACTAAAAATGCTCTAGATATTTTAATATTCCGAAAAAATATTCTCCATATCCTTAAATAAAAAATAATGTACAACAATGATACTTTGCCACGTGAGCATAAGATGACAACAATACTATAGTAGTGTATATATGCACCTTTTGATCGCTTACATTTTTAGCTTATCGCTTTGTATTTCTACTTTTTTTTAACTTCACGCTGTATTCCACATATAGCAGGGTAGGCAGAGGGAACCTGAGAACCTAGTGGTAAGACTCTCCGTTCTCTTACAACAATTCCGTTCCCCACTTTCCGCCCAATTGAGGCATTGCGTGTTGGGTGATTTCTACTTATAATTAGCGCATATCATTTTTTTATCGATTGAAAGTAAACATAATAATATATATATATATAAAGAAAAACGGCGGCGTTGAGTTCCGCTACTCGACACGCAATGTCTCGAACTTTTATTGGCGGATATTGGAGAACGAAGTGTCTTGAGACTAGATGCTCTCTAACTACCCTGTCGTGCGAAAAAAAAGCGGTTTGCCAAAAAAACACATAAAAACAACAAATATATAAAAAAATATACAAATTGTAACAAATAAGTGTTATTCTGACGTACTTATAAGCTAAATTACTGCAAAATTTAAACCAGATCAGTTTAGTACCTTTTGCGTGAAAGAGTAATAAACATCTATCCACAACGTCCACGGTTGAACAAAAAAAAATATTTCAAATTTTTGCTTTAAGTGCTATTTAGGTTATTTTTAAAAGTATCTAAAAATCCTATATAGGTAACAGGATATTAATAGTTGAGTAATAATTATAAAATAAACCGGTAAATGATATTTTCATAGTTAAAAGTAGAAAAACATATATTTTTATTGGTAATGTGTGTTGTGGAACAGTTGTGGGTTCGACTCGGTTCTATAGGCTCAAATTATTTTCATATTCCCCCTATGTTATGATAAAATGTGGCATTGAGCTCTGCCACTCAATACACAATGTCTGAAATACGGGCTGAAAGTGGACGATAGATTCTCTCTCACTACTTTCCTATGCGAGAAAAAACCTGATGCCGTAAAAAAAGTGATAAAATTCACAGTTCGTTTTTAAAAAAAACTCACGTTTATCTACCCATATGTAGTAGAGAAGGTAGAGGGATTCTAGTGTGCAATATCTTATATTGCAGATATTACGTATTGAGTACGGAACTCGACACAACGATTTATAACACAGAATCGGTTTTACTCTCTTTTACAGAAAAAACAACAATGACTCTAGTTCCTCCAATGAGCAAATAACTTTTAGTGAGTTTCCCATAATGAAATACACACACAATTATTAATACCTAGTCTCATCTAGGAGTAAAATACACGTTGCCTTAGTAACATGTACTCGTATATCATTTTATATATAAGTGCATGTGTGTATGATGTTTATTTTATTAATTCTATGCATTTCTAATGCATTATCATGAAAAATATTGGCTTTCTGCACATCACCATGTAAACTTTAACTGTCCCAAATTTTATACTCCCCGTCTGCACACGTCTGGACTACAAAAATGTTGGCTTTCTTGATTCTTCACTTCTTTTTTATTTTCCCTCAGCATGCGTAAAAAGAATATCGAAGGTCGCTTTTTCTTTATAGTTTCTAGTTGCACCACTGATGAGTAAAATATGCGTTGCCATAGTAACGAGTATAATAATTTATACAAAATTATATGTCAAACATATGTTAATGTGTGTAGGTAATATTTATTTTATTAAGAATATGTGCTCTTAATATTTTATTATAAAAAAATATTCTTGAAAGTATAGTAGTAAATACTTCTTCTGCACGTCAACTTTAACTCTGCCATATTTCTGGCTTCTCATTTTCGTAATACGGGTCTAAAGTTTTTATTTATTCTCATTCTTGAATATAACGGCACCTTTACAGAATTTTTATTATTTATTGCCATCTCTTTTTTATGCTAATATTTTTTATATACTTTTCATTAAATAATGTCTCAAATACACATTTTTTATAAATATGCGTTATTCTGATTGTTTTATAACTTTAATAGGATTTTCATTTTCCCAGTCTGGTAGAAGATATTGGGTTACGTAGAAAAATATAATTTAGGTACTTGGTTTTTACAAGCTTTTGTTTAACTTGCTCTGTTTATTTATTTGTATGTAATTAAATTTTTTCTATTTAAAAAAAATATTGAATAATTTAGTAATTGAAGTATGATCGACTTCCTTCTTCTTCTTGTTATCTTGATCTCATATTTGGGTGTACCCATCTACCAATCTTTTGTTCTGTTGACAATATAATTTATATATTCTGTATTATTGTATATACAAGATGGCTGCCCCTACAAAATGGCCGATTCCATATTTTCGTATAACCCACCCAGTATCAGTATTTTCTAAATACAGTGAACAGTGAATCAAAGCTTTCATTTTAAAACGTCTTTTAAATTAATATTTTATCAATGCAATGTGTGCGAGATACGTGAATATAAAATTAAAATCGGTAATAAATAAACATAAAAACATATGAAAATAACATTTTTTTATAGCTCAAGTAAATAATACAATATAATTTTGATTAGAAAAAATGTACCGTGAAAAAGCGCAGTTATATCAAATGAATTAGCCGCGGTTGCCAAGTTCAGTAATTATAGGAATTTCAATATTGTTTATGATTTTATTAACTTTGGACCGTTAAATACTCTAACGGCGTAGTTGCATTGATTACTTTACATAGTTCTTGTAATACATTTATTTTACTTTTACTTCTTTCTCCTTTTCTTATCTCTAAATATAATACACTTGTGTTACTAAAAGACTAACAAACAACGAACATGCGAAACTACTAGCCATAAGAAGCTAAAATTAGGCGTACGTACGTATCTATGTATATGCAAAATATCAGCTTTCTTTGAGAAGGATTTTTCGAAACACGGAAATGAGATAAAACGGTATTTCAGGTTTTATAGTCCACAATATCCACATATACATGTCATGGGGTACACGTACAAGCTGTACTTACGTATATTTATATATGGCAAGGAGGCATTATTCAATACTAAAATTAGTGTGGGTTCAAATTTAATTTAGGTGTACTACATTTATTTTAGGTAGTCAGAGATGACGACGCCAAACGTTACTATTTCCACGTACATGTTTGCCTCGTCCGCAGTCATTACCGTCACCATTTCTTCATAATCCCTCGAGAGGATCCTCATGCTCTTTACGTATTATTGACATTCCTCTTGAAGGTCAACTAACTTGTCCTACTCCCTGCCTCTCTTGCTGCTCTTTGCGTAATATATCTTAACATTCGATCTCCACTCATCATCTCGTCCAAACCAATTAAGCACAACACAATAAAAAAAAAAAAAAAAAATCTTACTAGATTGAATATAATCATTCTCCCGGGTGGGAATCTAACCCACAACCAATGTGTACACTCACACAATGTCCCACAACGCCACAATGAATAAATAGGTTTTTGAAGGGTCGGCAACGCGTAAGTGATGCCCCTGGTGTTGCAAGCGTCCATAGGCCACGGTAACCACTTACCATCAGGTGGGCCGTGTGCCTTGTTGCCACCGTCGTGGTAAAAAAAAAAAAAAATGACGTAAATTTAATAAATATTATCATTCTTCCGAGTGGCGTTCAAACCCACAATCGAGTTTACAATCAAACGTTGTCCCATTAAGCCGTGATGGCTTCAACAAATCTAGATATAGTCAATAATTTAAAATTTTATTTGTAGGTAAAATCAGCACCCAGTGAAGTAGCCTCAGCATCACCTACCGAAGATGTCGTACACGTAGATGAGAAAAAAGCGTAGATGAATGAAATATGAAGTGTACATCGATTGTAGAATAACTATGTAACGTTTTTAATAATAAATATTGTGTCAACTTTTAAAATTATATTTAATCACAAATGTTGTTTTATTATTTTTTTATTTTTTTTTTATGGATAACTGATGGCAAACGAGCAGAAGGACCACCTGATGGTAAGTGGTTACCTTCGCCCATGAACATCTACAACACCAGAGGCGTTGTAGATGCGTTGCCAACCTACAGGATACAAATGGAAGGGGAGGACAATGTAGTAGTCCACTATCGGAACCACTACATTTTAGGGAAAGGATGGGTGGGATAGGGGAAAACCTGGCTTACATGCCATCGAACCGGAACACATCATAAGACATTTGGCGGTTCGTCTTTGACATGATAGTGGTCGCGAGCCAGTTATTGTAACACTCCTCTTAGTTTTTTTCATTAAATATGATCTATGACCTTTTTTCGATGTTATTATTTTCATTTTTATCGTTAATTTATATGTTTGTTTAAATGGAAGCCTAGGTTTAGGTTATATTTAAGTGGTTTTTTTTGCTTTTTTTACTTATTATTATAAATACCTGTTTAGCTTCACTCCATCTCTAGCGGGTTCACAATCATCTATCTCTTCATACATGCCTTAGTTTAATTTTTGGTTCACAGAGTGAAGGGTCAAAGTAAATATTAAATAACAAAACCTTTGGTTTTTGAGCTTGTTTGCCAAATTGACCATGATATTGACTTGGCATGGTCAAGGTCAGTCAAAGTCAAAGTCAAAATGTTTATTTGTAATATAAAGACATTGCTTATTGAAAAGAGAACTGCTTTACCTAGTAGACAAAGCGCGGTGTTGAGTTCCGTCACTCAATATGCAATGTCATGAAACTAGATTTTCTCTGTCTATGAAGGAAGAAACGTGAAGTTTCGCTCATCTTCTGTAACGTTTATTTAATGGAATACTTATGCCACTAATCAAACAATTTGTAATTTCGAACTGAAAATAAGCCCAATGGTTATATGAATCCGTACGATATTCATTAATTTATAAATTATACCTTATTAGTTAGCATATACCTTTAACAGTAATGAGTAATTTGTAATATATGTTTGTATTAATGTGTGTGAATACACTATCTTATATATGTTATGCAACATTTATTTATAGTTTAAAGTCTATAGATTAAAAGAAAAAAAAATAGAGAAAATAGTAAGCTTGTAAATTAGAAATAGTCGCGGTTCAAAAACAACTCCTTGTGGAATCCTCATGATTTTATGTATGTACAATGTACATGATAAATATTGCTTATATCACTATGATTCACATCCTATCCAATTTTTTAATTAGCTATTTCTTATGCTAAGGCTCAAGAAGAGTTTAAAATAGGCGGCCTTATCACTAAAATAATGGTTTCAGTCAAAATCAGCCAATTTTCTTAAGGTTCTTGTGTCTCGTATTTTCTTTTATTTTCTATTTCTATCTTTTTTTTTTTGGTACAATGTAAAGTTTAAATTATTATTAGTAATAATCATTTGATTTATTTTATTTTCATTTCTTGGCTCAGGTATGCCAAAGCGCCGCGTTGTGTATCACTTCTCAACGTGCAATGTCTCTAATTTAACCAGAAAAGGGACCGGAGTGCTATAACACTAAGTCTCTCTCTATACACCCGGCTATGGAAGACAATATAACATTATATAACAAAACAACAAATAATACAATCAATAATTATATTTAAACGTTTATTTTTAATTAATCAGTACTAAAAAACAGTATATTGCGTACACTCGGTCTCGTCTGCATCTCTAGAGGGTGGAGAGTGACACCCGCTGGGTTCGACTGAGATGTGATACCTGATCCTTGTATGTATAACGTCACCTAAAGTTACATTAATATTCATAATAAATTAATTAATAAATATGCCTATCGTTGCGCAGAGGCATAGGCGTGCGACTGTAAGCGCGACAGGTTGTGGGTTCGATTCCCACTCAAGGAAATGGAATTTTTCATTTCCTGGGTTTGGTAACAAGGCAAAGTGCGGTGTTGAATTCAACCACTCCGCACGCAATGTCTCAATTCGGCGGAAAGTGGGGAACGGAGTGTCTTATCACTATGGTGCCTCTGCCTACCCTGCTATATGCGGGATACAGTGTGAAGCTAATTAATAAATACGAGTACATGAAAATTGAACCATGCTATCTAGCAGGGTAATTCTGGCACTCAATTCCCTACTCTTCGCCATCCCCATTTGAAACGATGTAAAATTAAAATTCGCCCCATCATAAGCATATCTGCAATTTAGACTTCATTTTATTTTTGTGGTATAGTTAAAACCGTTTTTTTAAAACAGCTTCACGCTTTATTTCATAGAAAAAAGAATCTAGGGTCAAGACATTTCATTTGTCGTTTCCCGCCCGAATTCGATAAACTACATGTTCTGTAGGGGAACTCAATGCCTTGGATTGTATTACTTAGGGAAGTGGATGAAAAGTGAATAACAAAAATGGATTTATGAGATACGTTCTCCCTGCCTACCCAACGAGGTTTATGGAAATACATGAAAATCAAAAAAAATACACTAAGCGGAATTTGATCGAAAAATACGCTCGCTGTGCTTTAACGCCTATACTTTTAAATGTAATAAAAATTATAGAATTGAATATACGATCTTCGGACAAGACATCAAAGTCATTTACCACTAAAACAAGAGACAGAGACATATACCAGGGGTGGCCAACTAACAAAAAAACAACCAACAAAAAAATAAATGATAACACACCTTGGGAATGAAATGCTCGCTCCAGTCTGTTTCAAAGGTATCATTGCCAATAATAAAGAATTGTAAACCATTGTCGAATATAGAAAAAAAAAAAAAAAATAGTCCCGCTGAGTTTCTTGCGCCGGTTCTTCTCAAGTCTGAGGCATTAAATTTAGTGAACCGGTGGTAAATTATTTGACGTTCAAAAAATGAAGCTTGTAACTTCTTATTTTGAATAAAATTATTTGACTTTGACTTTGACTTTGACAACCTGCAGCTTGCGAGCCACACACTCCTTTTAGGATTATTTTTGGCTGTCTCTTAATATACCCCGAGTTTATATCTTTGTGTTATATTACTTGTTATAAAAAAGTACTATCGGTCCGTAAGTGATTCAAACTTACTTACTGATTATTGAGAAAATGATGTCACCGATTATTCACCGTTCATTTTAAAGAATTATCAAGAGAAATAAAATAAGTGTGATTAATTTTTAAAATTTAAATTACAATACACATATTTTACACTTTTACTAATATGTTATGGGCGGGCCACATCGCTCGTAGAACCGACAACCGATGGGGAAGAAAGGTTCTCTCGTGGCGACCACGAACCGGAAGGCGTAGCGTGGGACGGCCCCCTACTAGATGGACCGACGACCTAGTCCAAATTGCGGGAAAGCGCTGGATGCAGGAGGCATCCAGTCGTGCTACATGGCGATCTATGGGGGAGGCCTATGTCCAGCAGTGGACGTCTTCTGGCTGACGACGACGACGACGACTAATATGTTTTAAATAAATATAATTTTTGTATAGAGATTTTTATATTTTTTTTGCGACTCGTGAAATTGTCCTCTGGTATACTATATACATATAAAATTAGTATTACCTGTTGTGGATTATGATGGCTGGGTTCTAGAGACAAAGGCATGGACCTAGGTTCCCTCGCTGAATTCTTTTTCTTGCGTTTGCTTGAACGATTTGATAAATCTTGCCTTTTATGTATACCACCTATTTGAATTGTATCTAATTGTAAATATTTAAAATTAGTTTACGAATTTAAATTTGGACTTAGACTTTGGCAAAACATTTTTTTTATGTATATATTAGAATATAATACTTATAAGACAAATTTTAGACAATATTACGGTTGTGTAAATCACAAATAGTAACGGTACAAAAATAGATCTTTGTGGTACCCTCATACAAACACATACATACATAGTTTCACGCTGTATCCCGCATATAGCAGGGTAGGCAGAGAAAACCTAGTGTTAAGACACTCCCTTCCCCACTTTCCACCGAATTGAGGCATTGCGTGCAGAGTGGTGGAACTCAACACTGCGCTTTGCCTTGTTACCCAAACTCAACTGAAAAATTCCATTTCCTGGAGTGGGAATCGAACCCACAACCTGTCACGTTTACGCTGGTGCCTCTGCGCCACGACAGGCGTTTAAAAAGTGAAGTTTTTAAAAACATAAAAGAAAAATAAAAAAAAAAAAAACAACTTTACAAATTAAGAAATTCTAGTTAGGAACGCGGCGCGACCAATCACATAGAGAACCGTATAAAATTACTAAAATACTTATAACTATTTATCAAGAAAGTAATTTACGTACTTTGTTCATATTTACATGTCATAATTCAATAATACATATAAATTGCATTTTCATTCTTGCGTGCAATAAGATTTATATTTTTTATTTAAGCACAGGTGTTTTTTCTTTTAACTTCACGCTGTATCTCGCAAATAGCAGGATAGGCAACCTGAGAACCTAGTGTTAAGACACTCCGTTCCCCACTTTCCGCCGAATTAAGGCATGGGGGCTAGGTGGCGGAACTCAACGCCGCGCTTTGCCTTGTACCCAACAAAAGAAATGAAAATATTAAACTTTTACATTTCCTGTATTGGAAATCGAACCCACAACCTTGTGCCTTGAAAATTGATTTCTTGATTGTATATTTCTTTACATTTTCTAATCGAGTAACAAAAATTATAAGAACAAAAAATGGACTTGGCTGTTTTATTAAGTAGACAAAATGTTATCTTACCATCATGGTCATTGGTGAGTGGTAGAGGGCGAGGAGCG
Organism: Philaethria dido; assembly: GCA_033558755.1. Taxonomy (NCBI): domain Eukaryota; kingdom Metazoa; phylum Arthropoda; class Insecta; order Lepidoptera; family Nymphalidae; genus Philaethria; species Philaethria dido. The sequence continues at coordinate 115,502 of JAKGSA010000542.1, forward strand.
GGCGCATGTAACAGGTTCAATTTACGATTCTCTATAAGTCGAGTTACACATTCCAGGGCAGCTTGTTTGTTCTAACAGTGTGAAATTCCATAAATATAAGAGTGACTTAAAAATAAAATTAAAAAATTAAAATACACAACATAAAAATAAATAAATAATTTTAAAACACGTTTCATGTTTTTTTTATTTCATATGGGTTTTCCTGGCAGGAATATCAAGTTACTGCTATGAGAATATTATTTGGCTCTTGGATCGAACACGTGTATAATTTTGCAAGCAAATCGAATAACTGTTAAAATAACGTTTTGAGTTTTAAATTCACTTCTTAATTTATCTTTTCAGCTTTTAAGCTTAAAGATAAAATTTAGCAAGTAAATTCCTTGAGGAGTGTAGGGGAGTAAAAAGAGAGGATTTGTTGAAATTCCAATAAATACAAGATTTTACGTTATATAGACCACGTAAACGTAGTCGCGGGATACAGCTAGTTTTAAATGTAATCTTACTTACCCTAGTTTCTTCCAGTAAGGGGTCAAAAGCTGTCGGATCTTTGCTGTCACGTAGTGTTTCCCAACTTTTGTATAGCTTGCGATCCAATGTACGCACTGAGCTTTCGAGTTCCCGTATTTCTTGTATGTAAGAAACAAAAAATTAAATATTCTGCTTCTGCTTAACTTTGAAGATATGATTTTTTATATCAAAAAATATATATTTTTAACAAATTAAAATTCAATTACTAATTCGACGGAGGCTTTAGTAGGATATTTTCAAATTTGGTTAGGTAGAGAGGAGCGCGGATAGTGGCGGCGAATGTATTTTAAAGAGGCTCTTAAAGCTATAATACTTGGTCGCAATTCCCAGGCACTGCTCTGAGAAGCTTCTTGAAATGCTAAGGAGTTTCATTTCGCTTTTTTCTAAATTGTAATAGAATTCAAGATTTTAAGATGAATAGAATTTCTACATTGTAATAGAAGTTCCATATTATTGAAAATAAATAATAACTGATTGTTGTGAGTTCAAAGTCAGTCCTATATGTTGTAAGGTAAACAACAGTGGTCTCCGCCATCCATCATACAATATCTCTAAAAGTAATCTGAAAAAAGGCAGACAAAAAAGGGTATCACTGCTCCAGTAAAAATACCTACATATATATTATATTATAGAACAACGGAATCTATAATACATAGGTTCTGTCTCATTACCCTGCTATGCGGAAAAAAGAATAAAGCTGATTAAAAAGAATAAAATAGCTCTAAAATCACGTATGAACCTACAACCTACCAGTCTCTCTTAATTTCACAAGGTCTACCACAATCTGTGCTCGCTGTGCTTTAAGAGCTCTTCTCTGTAATCTCGCTCGGGACACCGCTTCACGAGCGTTGCGCACTTCGCTCGCGAGCGCCGCTATCTCCCGAGCTTCTCGGTCTAAGCGACGCTCTAACTCGCTGTAGAAGCGAAAAGTGGTATGAAATAGTGAAACTGACAAAAGTTGGGTGTATATGTTGATGATTGGTATGACAAAGTGCGGCGTTAAGTTCCGCCATATAATGTCTCTATTTCGGGCGAAAAGTAGAGAACGAAATGTTGACATTTCATCCTCTCGGCCTTACCCTGCTGTACACGAACAAGACTAAAGATTAATTAAATGAAGAAATTAAACGCTTAGCCGGTTTCCAAGAGACGCGAGTTGGAGTCTCGCTACTTTAAAATTTTTCTAAGTTTCCTAAAAATATTTATCCTATTCAAGTATGTGAATAACACTTTAAAAATATGAAAAATATATGTTCTACATACCTAGGATATTCTCCAGTAACTTTAGCATACGACTGTATGTTTCTTATCACCTCTACCAAGTGATGTAACTGATTGCAGAACTCTGGCAGCTGTTCCGGAGTAAGGTATTGGCCACCGTATCTATAATTAATTATACATTTAATTCAATTCAAATAGATTTGTAAGAATTTTTGAATCATCAATAACAATGAAAATATTAATTTTCTGTCCTAAAGAAACCTTGCCTTTCAAGCTGGAAAGGTAGTGCTGCTGAGAAGTGCCGGCAAGAATTTAATAGTTTACTCTTTAAGTTAATTATTTAAATTAAGCGTATTATTATTTCCGGTTCCGGTAAAACAAAAGACGTTGAGTTCCGTCATAAAACACGCTATTATTAAAATAGAATATAATAATGGGAATAAAACAGAAATGTAGGAAATGTAATATTACAAATGTAAAAAGGGACGAAAGTTGCGGGACATAAAACAATCAGTTTATATTTTCACTTTGTATCGATTCGATATCGTCGTATACCTATGAAATGGACACAATTTTGAGGTCCAGTGATAAATTATTCCGTTCTTAGGTATAGGTAAACTGTGTACCAAGTTTAATGGTCATGCGTCCGTGTAATTTTTGTAAAATATATGTATAGATACCTCATATCAATATTAGCTGCAAATTGTACATCGTTCAACGTTGAATTGGAACCGACGTGCACACTAACGGTCTCCGTCTCGTCTTCCACTGTACCACATCCCACATTTTCACTCATACTGTAATCACTTTTATAATTTAACTTAACATTGACATTTATATATTTACATATTTTCCATTGTTTTCATAATTTCATTTCATTCAGTATATTTTACTAATTTTGAATTGAGCCCTACATGACGTGGTGGAACATGTCTGACTATAAATGCAATAGTTTAGGGTTCGTTCCTCTCTCGAGGTATGGTTATATTTAAATTATTTTCGTTTCGCTTGAAAAGATAAAGCGTGGTGTTAAGTTCCGCTACATAATACGTGCCTACGTACGTACGTACGTACTCGAATTCGGGCGGAAAATGGAGAACGGAATGTTTAATTCTTACTTTATTCTGGCCAGTGTAACTTAACACTGCGTATATATAACCGACAAAACATTAATTATACTTATTATACCTAACAATATAATATTCTCCAGAGGAATATTTAAAACGAGTTCAGGTACATGACAGTGTAACACGACAAAAATATATTTTTTTTTTTTTTTTTTTTTTTAACATCCAGGTGACCTGCGATCTGCCTAGTCCAGGCATTTAGCTGGTGGTTTGTAATAATTATAAGAGGCATTAATGGTGTACGCCCAGTGGCGTACGCACATATACTTTAGTAATCTTCTATGAGATCTTATTCTATGACGGGAGTAAATCTTGAGGGACTCTCCTTTTTAAGTGTTTAAAGGAACGAGTGCAAATCATTAGATTATTTGCGAGTTCGTTGGGATGATTTTGTATACGTCGAGATTTTTTGCTGGAACTAGTCATGCAAGGAGTGTGCAATTTACATTCCATAATCCAATTTGACGTGCTATGTACTCGTATGTCGCGTGCTTTTAGTTCTATCACTTTTTAAGTGCTAGTAATTTTAATAGCAACTAGATTCCAGTATATATACGAACTGTACATATGTATAAAAAGTAATTATGATCTTATTAAAACTATATAAAACAGATATTATGAGAACTTAATGAACTCTTTGATTTTCGCGATTATTACACATATTCAATGAAACTATTTTAACCAATTTAATCGCGTATATTTTAGCATTCGGAAATACAAATCGCAAATATGCATTAATAATATTCTCAAATATGCATTTTCTGTATATATTTTTTTTTTTTATGGATACCGGATGGCAAACGAGCAGAAGGACCGCCTGATGGTAAGTGGTTACCTTCGCCCATGAACATCTACAACACAAGAGATGTACTAGATGCGTTGCCAACCTAGAGGATACAGATGGAAATGGAGGATAATGTAGTAGTCCGCTATCGGAACCACCACATTTTCTGTATATTTGCGAATAAAATAAAAAGTAGACAAGAAATGTCTTAGTATTCCATGAATTCACTGTGCCCATTGCATTGTAGGGAATCTGCTCGAAGCAGTGCTTGGAACTCACATTAATAGTTTGGGCTTAAGAGGGGGATCTTTTTTAAATGCGTTAACCGTTCTCCACTGTCCTAGCTCCTCTATAGACTGACAAAATTTTATAAAGATGGTTGTTACACCTTCACTCAAAAACTACTGAACGAATCTAGAAACTACAGTAACATAGCTTCCCTATATAAATCAGATTAACACAGGCTACAATTAATACAAATTATATGTAATTTAGCCATTATATAACGATAAGTGTGTAATACTAAATATATTTAATTTACGTACCTTGTAGATATAAATGACAAGTTCTTATCCACACCAGAATATCGATGTTCTCCTCGCAGCTTTCCCAATAATTTCCCCAAAAGACGAGACTGACGTCCTGTACTGCTGTTACTCTCCATTACTTATTTCATTGGTAATTTATTAACGAATTATAATAATAGTAAAAAATGGTAAGTTGGCATATTTTTTGTGTAAAGAAATAAATTAATGTTTATTTTTGTCCATTTTTTAATGTTATTTTGACAGCTGCATTTAGTCTGTATTTTGACATTTATTTTTTTACGTGATAAGAAATGAAAAGTATGTGCCAAAATCCAAGAAAAGGTAATTAATTCTTTAAAAAGAAATGTTTTTGTAATAGTCACAAATATATTTTGGTATAATTTTTATTTTTAGCTATTTTTTAGTCTTTCTTATACTCTTCCGACTCTATTATTGAACCTACAATTTAATTGAACACTGATATTTGTTAGCATACATTTTATATAAATCAAACGTTTTCTCCTTTTCTTAATAAAAAAGCAAGATTATAAATGTTTTTTTTTTGCTACAGAAACTTGCAGCTTCCCGTTTAGCAAGGTAGATAAAACCTAGACATCCTATTCTCCCTTTCCAGCCAAGGCCGAGACACATAAAAGTGAATAATTTAAATATAATCATTCGCCGAGTGAGAACCCAAAACCATCGCACAACCAAGTGCTGTTTCACTGTGCAACAATGGTCTTTTATACCAAAAATTTGTAAATCAAATCTAAATATTCGACTCAATATAAAAAAATAAAACACACAAAAATATTTATTGCATTTTAATTCATATAAAAATACAATTGTCATTATAATAGGTAAACATGTGCCGGCGGCATTACCAAAGGAAACAGCGACGCTACAAAACTTAAGTACAATTTAGGCACACGTCAGTCTGAGTCAAACACAGTTAAATTTGCCACTTAAGTTAATCTACACGCTGCTTATACAATCCTTTTAGTTTTATCCTAATCGATTCAATCGTTTTACAATAACAGTCTTTGCCCGAACACTATATTGTCTTTGTGTTAAGTGCCAATTCCATTATAAGAAATAAACAATAACAGCAGAAAAAAACACTCTTAGATGTTAAATATTATAGATGACAGATCATGAGAAAGATGTATACATATGATATGTTTGGTATTTCATTCAACGTGTTGTGAACAGAGTGTTTAGACACTAGGTTCTCTCTACCTTGTTATATAGGAAAAAGCGTGAAACTAAATCTAGCCAATTCCAAATTTATATTTATTTCATAGAATGGAAAAAACAGTTATTACATAGACAACAACCACATACCACGGGTTCGAATACCCAACCAACACCCTAAAAGGAAGGTACCATTTAGCCAAACAACGAAAAAAAACACATTTGTGACGTCACTTCGACAAGCAAATCCGTGAGATATTACGATACAAGTTAAAAATATAATATTCTTCATAATAATAAAAAAAATGCGTAAATAATCATCAATATTATGACAATACATCAGTAAATAAAAACCTTTGCGAGGATTTAAAAAGTACCAAAAGAGAAGCAACTACTGGATAAGGGATAAGTTATGATTAAATATATTTATATAATAATATGTATGCAAGACAAAAATGCAATTATTCTATAGGGCAGGGTTTCCAAATCTTTACTTAGTTGAGAACTCCCTGAACTATAAAAGATTTTTCTATACTCTCTTCTGGGATCCTACTTTTTCTTTTTTTTTTTGTGGTGTTTTGTCAACTGTCATGTCATGTTTTGAAAAAGAGAGGGAAAGAGTTTTCGAGAAAGCTTGTATATGTAATATTAAATTATCAGTTTTACGCTTCGAAGGGGAAGGTTCTCCTTGATTGGAAACTCCTGCTATACTCATTTTTACTTCATAATCATAATTTTAAAATTCGTGGCTTTTTTTTTTGTTTCCTGTGTAAGTACACTAAAGCTCTATATATTCACATGGTTAAAATTTTAGCTTTCTTAAGCCATTTTTTTAATAATGCCCAACACATATATCCCCTTTGTGATAACCCTAACCAAATATAAGGAAAATCACAAACCAGGTCAAAAACTAAATATGTTTTATTAAAATAGATATTAATAATTTTGCCATAAACCACATTTTTGATAAGTGTGTGTAATTCATACAACAAAAGTGAAACTAGAAAAGGAGCCTACGAGAGAATGAGATAAATATAGAGTATCAGGGACACTATGAAGCATCACAAAGATGACACTAAATAAAAGATAGTATGTAATATATTTATATCTCATTCTCTCCCTCACTCAACCCGATACATTATGTTTATATTTTAAAATGTGACGAATTTTCGTTACACACACAATAAAATTTTGCATACACATTATTAAATAAACTATTACATATTACCACCCTATATCCCGTAGTATTACCAAAGTCCTGAAGAGAATCCACCAGGAGGTACTCTAACACGTTTAGGAGCATCATTCCTCTCGGTTGGAGTAACAGCCTTGGGGGTTGTGGAATCAGGAGTTGTGGGTTCAGGGCTCCTCGTTTCCGGTGTGGGTTGGGGCGGTGATGGTTCTACAGGGGTCGGTGCGGGTTCACTGGCTTGCCCGTTTTGGGTGGGTGTATCACCGTTTGTCGGTTGTGCTGGTTCATTGGATTGACCTGGAAGGTTAATAAGAGTAAAATATTTAGTCAATACATTGAAAGTAATAAGAATAGAGAATTCAATAAAATAATACGAAAATGGCCGATTACAATAAATAACTTGACACACACATAACAGGGTAGTCAAAGTGAACATATTGTCAGAACGTTTTATTTAAAGCCCCTTTTTTTGTCTTCTTAATTATCCATGCAATAATGCTATGCATACTTACATTAATTATAATATTTATAATAACTTTATTTAGTTAATGATTTTTTTTTTTTTCGACTGTGTAGTATGCTGTTGGCCCTGTTGGCCTCGACAGCGTCACCGGGTTTTGTGGGGGGCCGAGCTTGAAGAGCTCTGACCCTGGCTGGTTAATGATAACCAATAACATCAATTTTATAAATACATTATATTATATGCTATAATAAGAATGTATAATTTGTAAGATCATCAATCAACTTTTCCTCTAACAAGCCTATTATTGGCTTGTTACAGCGTAGCAACTAAATTACAATGTATGACATGATTTCCTTACCGGGCGTGAATAAGTAAATAAATCGAAAATGCTTGTATTCACGGAAGGTACTTTTAAGTTTTATCTATAATTTGAATTGATATCCAATATCTTGAATAGAATCTATATCTTGAATTTGATTTTCATCTATAATTTGACTTTCTTTAATTTACCTTAAGGTTTCAAAAATATTTTCATTCCTAACAAATAAGAAAAATCTATACATTTTCCAAATTTCCTAATAAATAAAAACTATAATATACCTTGTATAAGATTAGCAGCAGCAGAGGGAGCAGGACGACGACCCCGTGGCGGCTCGGGCTCTCCTCCGAAGATGTCCGTGTGACCGCCGCCAGGAGGGCGCAGCACTCTGCTGGACAGCCTCGATCCGTCACCAAGACCAACGTTGAACGATGTGGAAGTCATTTTGGATTCTGAAAATAAAGGAAAAATATATCAAATGACATATCAAATATTAATATTTTAACTATCTCAGCTGTATCTCGCAACTTGGTTTGCACAGGTTACAAAACCTAAAATCGAAACCTAAATTCGAGCAATCCTTTCTTAATAAATGTAAAAAGTTCGAAACCTCGGTTTTCCAAAAATATATTTCCGAATAAGCAAGTAACATCTCATTCTAAGTGCTCCCTTAAACTGCCCAAGCCTACAATACTCTTGTATACGCTGTCTGCCGAACACTCAGTAACGCAATCGATTAATATGTAATAATTGTTTGAATAACATTTTCTTATCTTATCTGTTTTAGAAAAATGCCAAACCATTTACCATTAACCATTTAGAAATTTTGGCGGACCTCACTTTTTAATAATGTTCATAGTTTAAGATTTATATTTTCATTAGTTAAAGTTAGTAAAATGTTTAAAATATTGTGACATGTTTAAATTGTCATCTGCATTGGATATTTATATTTCCATAAATTATAGAAGGGTTGACAACTCTCCACTTACTATTTAAAATAATATATTTGTACGTTATTTGTCGATAAGCTAGCATTTCTTAAGCACTTGAAAACAGCCCTTGTAAGTTAAGCTTACATAATTTTTAAATATTATTATGGTCTATTTTGTAAGTTTCTCACGAAACCCCCACCAAGTTACTGTGTACATACTCTAAGATTTATTTAGTTGACACACTTCGATTCCCGTATTCAACGCATCTATTCGTATTTGAATATTAAAGAAGATATTTGTAATGAATATTATAAAAGCAAGTAATGCCATTCTGAAAATAAACTAAGTCCTATTAGCCTGCATTTTAATTGTGAAAATGGATCCTGTACAACAATATACCAATATATCGCCGAAATACTCGTATTAGCGTGAGAATATATATCTATAGTATAAAACCACAAATAGCTCTTCCGTGGTGTAGTTTGCAACGAACCATTTAAAAAGCTACCAAATGAATAAAACTGATTTTGTAAGAGTAATTACTCACAGCAGCTCATAGTATCTTAGTCATCGAACTAGAAGAACAAAGAAATATACCTAGATACTAAATTCGTATGAAGCAAAGGTAGTTAGCGAAAATTGTTATTTCGTTGCGATTCAGCAAAATGCAAAAAATATTTCGTACGAATTATTCAAAGAATTATTTTTCTTTTTTATGTAATTAAATATTATAGTTTATTTTTGGTTTTTGTCCAACTTCAAAAAAGGAGGGGGTTTTGATTCAACTGTATTTCTGTGTCATTACCGCATAGCTTTTTATTGGGTAAACCGATTTGGATGATACTTTTTTATTTGATAGCTAGTGTTCTGATGTTCTATTTAAATGTCTTTGAGATTTGACAAGTGAGAGTTGACAGGTTTGTTTTTTTTTTTGTTATAAGTCCAATTAGTTTATTTTACTTTTTATCACTTATTTGGATGTGCTCATTGCCAATCGTTAACTATATTTTTGTCGTATTCGTAATAAATTTTGACCATAAAAAACTTTTTAATATTTATTTTTTGCTAGTGTTAAATTAATAAAAAACCAATAAAATTTATTTTCACAAGTGATAAATTGGTAAGTGAATAACTCTCTTTCACCAAAATGCAATATCATCATATATAATTACGGTAAAATACCTTACGGTAACAAAGTTTTGTAAAATCTTCCTAGAGATAACAACAAAAGTAGTTAACACTTATATGAGAAGCTACCGGCGCGTATGAAGTACAGCTTAATTGGCTAAAGTGTTTAGACGGTATGTTATGTATCAAATATTTAAAACGCAGTCTCAAATTGAGCAGAAAGTAGAGAACGGAGTGTCTTGCCACTGTGGTACTGTTATACCCTGTCATAAAGAAAAAATCGCAAAGAAACAATACATGTAAATACTGGCATCGTCATTATTTAGCATTTTCTTTAATTCTTCAAAGCTTAGAGTAATCTGGTAAGCAATATAATATACGCCTACTTACAGCTTGGTAAGGCTTAATGGTGGCTACGTGAAGGCAATTTACGTTTATATTGCAATCGTTGCGGAAAATGCCAAATTAGACAAAAAGTTTATAGAAACGTACACCTTTATATAATTTCCTTTAGAAGAAACTATTGCATAACTTAGACAGAATCTAAAAATATATAAATTTAGTTAATTATTTTCATTTCCTGGCTCTGGTTACACAAAATGCAGCGGAAAGCAGAAAATGAAGTATATTGACTTTAGGTTGACGTAGAAATTTTAAAAAATTCATATACACGTACCGCATTTTACGGTTAAAGTAGAATGGACGTTTTAAAAATGATATTCACACTCTTGGGATAAGAAAAATATATGGAAATTTTGCAAAAAGCGCGAGTTCAAGTCCCGCTATGTTTAAATTTTAAAAACATTTTTAAGGCAAAAAGAACTTGTGAACTCCTTCCTTCCTCTCTCTCATACGACATCTCTCACACAACACAATCATTAAAATGGTAGATTTACACTATTACATAACAATATTTTCTAATTTTTCATAAGGTTTAATTTATTGCCGATATAAAGTCCGTACTTTTCACTATTACATAATTATTGTTATATTTTTAATACTATCTGATATTCCTTATTACTCTGTAGATCTTATCCCACATACTTCCTCTATCCTGAGTCGTGCAGTTGTCCTTGCGGCTTTGCATATTCTTCTTTTGCTTTGGTTTTGAGTATCTGGTTTATAAGGTACTATTATTATATCGTCTAATTGGGCTTGTGTTTCCAAGTTCCTATGGAATCAAGATTTAGGACTCTTTCCACCAACTAGATCTTGAGAAGTGCCGAGAAGTTCAACCACTGCCTTTTTGGTATTGGTCCCTGTAATAAACACGAATATCTTTTACTCTTTTTTAACATGCAGGAGGCATAATTTTGTCCCCATAAAAGTCGGTAGAACTTCTTGGTGAAAATTTTTATCGAGACCCCAATGTGTTGCCACGTTGTAGTAGTAAACATGAAGTAGAAATTGCAGTTGCACGACGTCGCTATAACGATGAGTTGCTCCTACTACTGTGATAGCAAGAACAATGCAGATAAGAGGCTGATACTAAAAGCGTGGAGTACAATTTGAAGATGGCCGTTAAAGATCGGAATGAAGCAGTTAGGTCCTCCTTCGTAGCGGCAATACCTTCCACGTCCCAAACTCCTTGTCGTTGTTATATATCTTATGTTCTTCAATATACTATCGGAATTCTCCACTCTGATAAGATAAAGAACTTCGTCCGGATCCGCCATTCAACATGCAATATTTCGACGAAAAATCTATCCTGCTAAGTGAGAAAAAGCGACTGAATAAAAATTTAGGGATCGAACCCACAACCAATCTCTTTAATACTGCACGATGGCCTCTAATAAATAATAAAAAAACTCAATATTGACCGTACACGCTAAGCATGTGAGTTCGTCCGTCACCGCCCTAATCTCCTTACAATACAAAACATAATGACCGCGTGATTCAGACAAAGGCATTGTTTCGTAACCGCAAAACGTTTTTTATTGGCAAAGCGTCTACAGAGAATTGTCTACTGTGATTTAGTAATACCAAGTTGAAAATACTGTAAAGAAAAAACCTTTGAAGTCCATATATTTATAAATATTTATTATATTACGGCCAAATTACACAAAAATTTCATACAATAAATTATAGCTCATGTTATTCTAGCCTATAAGCTATATAATTTTAAAGTTTCATCTAGATTTGTTCAGTAGTTTTTGCGTAAAAGAGTAACGTAAACGTAAATCCAACCTCACAAATATTTCCATTTAGGAAATTAGGATGTATACAAGTAAAAATTAAAGACTATTAAGGCTTTCTTATTAAAAAAAAAACTGAATCGCAAAATATAGCTACTATTTAAATACATCAAAACATAGAAAAGCAAAACTCAAATAATTAGAAATTCATACCATATTACAAGGAAAGAGCATAATTATATCGATTGGGGGTAACCCATCCCTAATAGAGATACGTCACCACAAATTATCATATTAAAAAACCATTACAGAACCCTTTTAGAACCCTTAGAATTTTAGGGTTCTCGTATATGTACGGCTTGCTAATGACAGCGTATGACAGACTATTGATTCTTTAATTAGAAGGTAAACCACCTGTTTCCGAGAAGGCAGGTGCAAAACACGCACCCCTTTAAAAAAGGTCTGGTTGAATATTTGTAATGTTATTCATACAGTTAAGAACAAAGTGTTTTTTTGTATTTTTTAACGTTATTTATTCTTTTAAAAATGCATATAATTTTATCTTTAAGCTTGTGAAAAATAAATATTTGCACGCAGCTTATTTAAATTAAAAAGATCTATTATAAAATCATAGCATGGTATTCCATCCATTCTTGCCCTTTAACAAAAAAAATGCTTTAAAGTGTAATAACCATCATTCCTTAGAACTTGCGATATAAACTTAATGTAACAAAAATGCGTCATAGTAAAGAAACTAACTAATTGTACATAAAATATAAAAAAAAAATATAATTTAAAAAATGATTGATGATACTCTATACTTATCTCATATTCTTGTAGCCAAAAAGAGAATCTTTCATTTCATTTCTACCGTGCCACAATAGGATGTAGAATAGAATAGAATGTTCATTATATTTACACACACATTTTTTAATTTTTGTTATTAGGACACGAAATATTAGCTCATAATAATTTCAAATTTTTATTACTTATATATAACGATATATTCGTTACAATTACAGACGCGAAGGAAGTTCATCAACTTAATCGATTTATGTTAGTATTATGTTTTCATCTCTTTATTTCATCCATTATGAACACATAATCCATTTTGCATATTAAATATGAAGATTATAAATGGGAGAGAAAAGTTGTCACTAACATTCTCTTCTAACACTTTGAGAAAGTCATGTGAAATCTATATATGTAACCGATATTAACGAATTTAAGAAGACTCTGCAAAAATGCCCGTTCCACGCTGTTTCTTGGACAGTAGGTCTTTGTGGCGCAGTGAGACGTCATGTTACTATAAACGCCAATGATTGTGGGTTTGATCTCCACTCAGGGAATGATTATATTTCAGTTATTTTTATTTCTCATATAGAGAACGAAACTGAACTTGAACGGAGTGTCTTAGCACTAAATTCTCTTTGACCTCACTATGAAGGAAAAACATGAAGCTGTTTTTTAACAAGCTAAAACATAAAATATAAAAAACAACAATAACTTGAAAATTAAACTTTTATATCTAAGCCAAAAGCGAAAGCTTGAGAAAGCCGCATACGTCACAGCCACATAGCCGTACATTAATTATCATAACAATAGTTGATTCAGAGTACTAATTAAGAGCTCATTATTATTATCAACGCGCGCGCATTTCCTTTGCACTGACGATATTGTTCAGCAAAATATTATATATATGTATTTTTTATGTATATATGACACAATTTAGTTTCCTTGGGTTTTTTGCAGCTTCACGCATTTTCCTATATAGCAGGGTAGTCACAGATAACCTAGTGTCAAGATGATCCATTCTCCGCCTTTCTAAATTCGAGGACATTGCGTGTGTGGCGGAACTCAACGCTGTGCAGTTTAGTTTAAGACATTTAAAACTTGGATTTCTAGTGTACGTTTTGGCTATTAGTAATCTTACTGATAATTTTATTTGCAGTGTAGGATTTTCAAGTATAGTAAGACGTTTTCAAATTTCATAGAGAACGGGTCTTGCTAACAAACACCAGGAGCTTGAGTAGAAGGAGCAAGTATAAATGCCCATTTTAAAGCCTACACTTGATGAAAATTTAGTTTGTAAGGTGTTTCTTCTCTTAGAAAAATAAACATATTTTCAGGTTCTATTTTTACGATCTACTATACTATGTTATATCTCTAAATTGGACAGAAAGTGGTGAACAAAGTGTCTTAACACTAGGCTCCTTCGTTATATGCCGGAAGCGGCTCAAAGCTAAAAAAAAGAATTAAAAGTGATACAATAACACATCGCGTGATAAAATGTATACACACGTTGAAAAGCGTATAGTACTTAGTGTAGACGAGACTTAATAACTACCTTAATGATGAATACGTGCCAGTTAAATTATAGTGTACACGATCGATGGACAGTTCATTGTATTATATCTTTCGTCTAAAAAGTAAAAACATTTATCTAGTTGTATTTATATATATCTTGCGTATTTTATATACTACGAATATTATTACGTATAATATGCTATTTTTAGTATACTTAAAGTGTGTATGGAAAAGAAGCGGTTTTCTTCTACTCGCATTTTTCATAATAATGTATAGAAATATGCCTTTACAAATAAGTAAAACGTTAAAAACCTATGAAGTGTAGAAGGGAGGGGGACACTACCAGAGGATTTCTCAAAATTCCTATGAAAATGGGAAAATACAGGATGTTTCTTATTTAATACGGGAGTCCACACAAACAAAGTACACCGAGTTAAATTAATAAAATAAATATTACACACTGCACATACTAAGCAGTAGTTTGAGTTCTTAAGGTAACACACGTCAATTGGGACTATTATGTTTGAATAAGTCATTGATAAAAACAAAATAAAGGTTTTGTATATTATCCGTCTCAATTATTCAATCCGTTTCAATTATCCGCATATTTAGAAACAAATAAAAAGCAGAGTGCCTCTCCACTTTTCATCCAACCAGGTACTATATATAAAGTAAGCCTATAAATAAAAGACTAACTTCCATTACTTACTGAATAACGCACTACTCATAGCCGAAACTACTGGATATAGACTAAGTTAATTCGGGAGTGTAGCATTTAGAGAAAATTTGCCAAAATTCTTACGGCAGAGGGAAAAAAGGGAATTTTATGTTTTACAGGCAACACTACAAATAGTCTTACATAAACCATCTACAAAATGACCTGAACCTATTACCACCGCGTTTAGTCCCAAGTGTAACGAGTCATTCATTCCATATATTGGTATTGGCTTATTATAAATAATCATGGCATGAGAGGATAAATAACTACAAGATGAATTTAAAGAGGGCATGTTTTATAGCTATTTAAGTACACTTCAATATAGTCTAAGCACATCAAGTGGAATAGAAGCGATTGGAAAGTTAATAAAAAGTTATTTCAAAAATGATATAAGCTCTATAAGAGGTTTAGAAGGATTATAAATAAGGTTTTACTATATCTATATACCATTGGGTATCATCTGATTCTAAACGCGATTGGTTATGGGTTCGATTCTCACTCGGATACATTTAAGTAAGTAAAAACTTTATTTCGGAACACACATTGCTTCCAAGGTAACAATAATAATAATAACCACAAAAAAAAAAATACAACAAGAAAACAAAACAAGTACTATTATTCTAATGTATATGAAATGTGCAGCAGTGTGGAGCCAAAAAGGTTTAAATTTAAAGTATTTTCTTTTCTAGGCTCTGGCAAGATAAAATGCGGTATTGAGTTCCGCCCCTCAACATGTAATGTCTCGAATTAGGAACGAAAGTAGAGAATAGAGTAGATTGACACTAGGTTTTCTATGACTACCAAGCTATGCGGGATAAAACGTAACGCTAAAAAAATTGAAGAATAAGCTTACTTAAATACGTATGGCACTCAGAAACGTCAATTAGCCTTTAAGTCATATTAAGCTAGTATAAATATTTACTTACATATATTTGTATAGAATTATTAGTATTTGACAAATCTAGAATTTTACATAATATAAATATTAAAATAAAAATATTATACACATATTTATACAAAATACGTTGTTATTTATTATAAGCAATTATAAAAGATTGTTACGTTGAAATATACAATATATTTTAAACTCGAGAAAACTACTACTACTTGTTAGGTGGTAGGAGGTTCGTCCTCCGACTGGCTCGCGACCACTATCATGTCAAAGACGAACCGCCAAATATCTAATGATGTGTTCCGGTTCGATGGCATGTAAGCCAGATTTTCCCCTTTCCCACCCATCCTTTCCCCAAAATGTGGTGGTTCTGATAGTGGACTACTACATTGTCCCCCCTTCCATCAGTATCCTCTAGGTTGGCAACGCATCTACAACATCTCTGGTGTTGTAGATGTCTATGGGCGAAGGTAACCACTTACCATCAGGTGGTCCTTCTGCTCGTTTGCCGTCCGTTATCAATAAAAAAAAAAACTTACGTTACCTACTTTTATATGACTTGCCACTTAGCGGATAGTCTATAATGAGTACATTAATACGTGAAGGAAAAACTTTGGGACTCCTTTTTAAGGTGTATATGCAGAAACATATACAGCTTAAAAAGTATTATTGAAATTTGACACAGTTAAAGTTTATATGGGGAAGAAGTCCATAAAAACGTATATTTAACGCATGAGAAATATATTAATTTTGTCAATTCTGTATAAAATGACATACACGTTGCTAAGGCAACGTTAGTTTACGCGTAAGTGAGCCGTCTAATAAGTATAATGTAATTATAGTTAATTAAAGTTCTTTTCCTGCCAATCTATAAATGTAAAACAAAGATAAGATAATAATTATATAACGAATAAGGGAAAGCTTCCTGATAGAGCGCGTATGGAACCTATTACCGATTGTGGTAACACACTTAGCAACTGGTACACAATAGTAAAACCTCAAAGACTATGGTAATCAAAATCCGTACAATCAAAACCACAGAACTTTCAAAAACATCTAAAGGGAAAGGGTAGGTAAAGAGAACCTAGTGTCAACTACGCCCGCAAAGACATTGCGTATATGTATCGGAACTCAATGCCGCACTTTATGGTATCACGGAGAACTGAAAACAATTTAAATATAATAATTACCACAACTGGGAATCAAACCCCCAACCAACTTACAGTTAGACGCTGTCCTACTGTTCCACTATGGCAATAAGTATTTTATTTTGGCATTTCGCCTCAAACATGGCGTACCGTTAAAACATCAATAAAAAACCCAAAGGATATTAAACAAAAAAGAACAGTTGCGAGTTGAAGCTGCCATATGTTGAGTATCTTTAACAAATAAAGTGTGGAAACTTTAGTCTAATGCCGTTATAACTTTGAAATTATAAGTGCTTTTGAATGATATAAATAGAGATTTTAAAAGAGTGTTTTTTTCTTACTGAAAAATTTTACCAACACAAAAAGGCATAGAACCTAAGGTCAATGTAGGTATTCCGTTTTTCGCCTTTTGCCCGCATTCAAGTCATTGCGAGTTCAGTGGCGGAACTCAACGCCGCGCTTTGCCTTACTAGAGCGGAGAAATTAAAATAGTTCAAATATAATCGATTCCTCAAGTGATAATCGAACCCATAACCAATCGCGTTTACAGTCAGACGCTATCCCACTGCACTGCGATGGCCTTTTAATAGGCTGGCTCAATAAGCTTAATAATTAATACATACATACATAGCTTCACGCTGTATCCCGCATATAGCAGGGTAGGCAGAGGGAACCTAGTGTCAAGACACTCCGTTCTCCACATAATTAATTATTTAAATAATCGTAAAACACTACTTTTTATTAGGATTTTCCTTTATGTGATTTATTTGCATTAACACATCTTCCTAGTGAATTAATAAATATTTTTCTTACAAATCATTGTCCAAAGTAATTAACATTGGACAGACATAAAAAACAAAGTTGCAATCAAATACAACATGACTGTCAGGTATGTCTTGACTGAACAAATAATAATTACTTAGATAGACTTTAATCAACTAAAAGAACTATTGTTGGGGTTAGTTCGATATTTTTAATTAAATTTTAACTTATAAACATAAAACAAAAAATATTGATTATATAGTAATACTATTATCGTAGCAAAACCATTTTTAGAAACGTAAATAAATTTGAAGAGGCTATCTTGGCACAATGGTACACCGTCTGATAATAAGCGCAAGTGGTTTTGGGTTCGATTCCAGTCGAAGAAATATTGTAAAACTAGAAATTTATCGTTATACTATAGCTAAATTACAGAAAATCTTTACTTTAATCCTGATGTAATGTATATATAATAATTTAATTTCATTCAAGTTCAGTAATTTTTGCGTAAAAGAGTAACGAATATCATTCATCCTTATATTATTTATATTATTTATCCTTACAAAGTTGCACATTTATTATATACTAGCTCTTCCTCGTGTTTTCTCTCCCATGGTCAATGACAGACGATAATATCATACTATAGTGTATAGTGCGTATATGCCTTCATCTGAAGGCTTTGAGGTGGTTAAATTTTTTAACAGACAATCATGTTTGATAAAATATATATGTTCTTTATATTTTTTTTAATATCTTAAGAGGTACTAAAAAAATATTGAAAATAAAAAAAATATATATGTGTAGAAATTTTCATGATAATCATATTTATAATATTAGTAGGGATAAAGTATGATTATAAAACGTCGTCCTATTTTATCTTATCTCTTGTGCTTGGGGGTATGTAATCGATAGTGCATAATCGGTCATGTGAACAAAAAAGCTTTTATATATTAAGTATTGATAACATATCATAGAATTTTAAAACAAATTAATTTTCTGAACAGAATTTATTTATTTATATTTTGTCAGTTTCGCCTGTCGTGGCACAGAGGCAGAAGCGTGCGACTGTAAATGCTACAGGTTGTGGGAACTCAACGCCGCGCTTTGCCTTGTTACCAAACCCAGGAAATGAACACTAAACTTTACATTTCCTGGAATAGGAATCGAACCCACAACCTGTTGCGTTTACAGTCGCACGCCTGTGCCTCTGCGCCACGACGGGAGAAAAAAAATAAACATGTAAAAACGTATTTAAATAAAAGAATTTACAAATAAAACATGAATTTTCGATTCAAATTTAAATTCGATTATTCACGCCTGGTACTGACATAAAATAATATACTCACAACATGTCACAATGGCCGCGTTCACCGCAATGGCCTGTGAGAATTTTTTTTTTTTTTTCGATTGTGTAGTATGCTGTTGGCCATAGCGGCCTCTACAGCGTCACCGGGCTTTGTGAGGGGCCGAGCTTGATGAGCTCTGACCCTGGCTTGACCTCCTCGAGAGGAGGTCCATCAGCTTAGAAGTGCGGTGTCGCAAGGGCGCCTCCTGTGAGGCCGAACCTCGGCTTGCGTACACCGGCCTGTGAGAACTTTAATGTCTGGCTTTAATACAACTTCAGTAAGAAAAACATTAGTGTAACAAACATTAATCACTGAGTCGCTAAAGCAAGTCATTCCCTTATTACTTTACCGAGTAATATCGATTTTGTTGATTAGTTTGAGATCTTAATTTTTACCGAACATAATTAGTCGATTAATCGATTAAATCGACTAATTTAGATAGCAACATCCTGTGGATAGGTTTTTAAAAAAAAATAACATACAAAACTATATTTGTATACTTTCAATCTAGAGTAAAAAAAAATCTTCTGTTATTTCATTCATTTTTAACTAATCTTGAAAATTAACTATGTTACTATTATTATAAATGCGAAAGCGAAGATTGGTGGATGGATGTTACTTTGTCATCCAAAAACTATTAACGGATCTACATATATGAAAATTAGTCAGGTTTTCCTTAAATGTTAAATGTGTAGCAACACATCAGAATAACAAAGGCTATAATCTGAAAGGGCTTTGTGAATTGGTCATGTTAAAGGTGAGTGTCTAAGTATTTTTCAACATCACTCTTTGAAAGATAGGTAGAGGAAACAGTGTGAAATCACTTCGTTCTCTCCTTACCACGTGAATATCTCGAATATTGTGTTGAGTGGCGTAACTAAAAGCCGCGTTTTCTTTCACCATATCGTGGAAAAGAAAATAAATGAAATATAATGACTGTCCCCGAATATTTACATTCAGACGCTACCCCCACTACGTCACGATAGCCTCTTGTATCCAAATATAAGCAATTATTTAATTCAAAACTATAAAAAACTAAAATTAAGTAGAAAGTGTAGAGATCGATATCGTGTAATCAAATATCACGGCTATAAGAGAAATTCAATTGTGAATTTGTCCGTTGACCGCGACGAGCGTTCACTTGTCGGCTGTTGCAAAACGCCACTCCCGTCACCCGTCACGACTTATAAGCAGACTAGAAAATGTGCAATTTTGCACATTCATTGAAAAAACCACGAAAGCTTATTAAACGACTATTTTAACCAGAGTAATCGGTCACATAACTTTTATTAAGAAAAGTATATTATTACTGCGTGACTGACAGACAACGTGCAGGTGAAATAACTGGCCGTAGAAAGCTGAATCTTGGCATGTGGACTCCTTGGGGAGTATAAAAAAGCACCTTAGTGCCTAGAGGATTTCTGGAAATTTCAACGGAAACACAGCTAATGATTATCTATAAGAGAAACATGGAGAACGATATAACTATCTAACCGACCAAATATGTAAAAATACATATAGATAGAAATAATTTTTTAATAGTTTTTAATATTTAATGCCTACAAATAAAAAAATCCTGCAAAAAATCTTAAATCTTAGATCAAAAATCTCTCTATTAGATCTAACAAGTTGCTTCCCCATATAACGAGGTACCGTGAACTCGATTATGTCCATACATTTAAATAGCTAGCATTTCCTATTACGTACGATGTAATTGGACTGTGACCTACGTCTAGACGGTGAGGCTCGACTCGAGTATCGGACTTAATACCTACAAAAATACCTTATAGATTATTATTTAGGTGCGTCTGTCTACTGAAGCAAATTGTTTTTAGTATTGAATTTCAAACGTATGACAAAGTATTTATTTTTAAGTTATTCATGATCTTTTTTTAGCTTCACATTTTTTCTTACATAATGGGATAATCAGAGAAAAGATAATGTCGAGATTTTGCACCAGAAGTTTAAACATTACATCTTACTAGAGCAGAGAAACATATATTGGAAATTAAGCATTTTATTAGTCTGTGGCATGAGTTGTCCAATATGCTATGTCACTAAACTCCTCACTAAGTAACAAATAAAAAAAAGGGGAATAAATAGGTTTTTGAAGGGTCGGCAACGCGTAAGTGATGCCCCTGGTAACCACTTACCATCAGGTGGGCCGTGTGCCTTGTTGCCACCGTCGTGGTATAAAAAAAAAAAAAAACAAATATACATTTCATCAAATTATTAAACCCTAAAATCTTAAAAAAACATAAATAGCCAATAGTCCTATAATAGAATTTAAAAAACGTAGTGATTAATCACTCTACATTACAGCAATAACACTACCTCAAATTTGTATTCTTTTGTAAGAACATCACAATTTCTATTGTAAATATTTAATCTGTATACAATATATATGGCCTCAAATTACATATGTTTGATCCTATTGGTATATCAACCGAAGCGGAAACTTCTTATATGGATGCTGAGACAATCACGAGATAGCGAATCTTTATTCAACAAGGTCAATCTTGCCATATATATACAGCAACTGCAATTAATTACCTAGAAATCTGTTCGATTTGATGTCGAGCCTAAAGAGAAAGATGAACTGAGTGTTTTATGTTCCGTACATCGATATGTATATATATATATATATATATATATATATATATATATATATATATATATATATATATATATATATATATATTGCGTTACTGAGTGACGGACAGACAAGGTACTGGCGAAACAATTGGTCATAGAAAGATGAAACTTGGTATGTAGGCTCCTTAGCGAGTCTAGAAGAGCATTACTACAGGAGTTTTCGAAATACCGAAAAAAAAGGAATAGCGTTACTGAATGTCCATATAAAGGACAAAATTTGGCTCTCTCTTTGAGAAGTTTAGATTATCTAAGACAAGAGATCGAAATCCCTACAAAAAAGGGATAAAACGGATCAAGGTCATGCAAACAAAGTCGTGGGATACAATTAGTCGAGTATAAGATATATAATTGCTATGGTAAAAATAAGAAACAAAAAATGTGTGTGCATTTCATACACAATAGAAGCGAAACTATGAAAATTTAGAAATGACTTTCTAGTTTATAATTTACTATATTATGACTATTTTTATTTATTTTATTGCTATTTATACTTTTTTACCAGAACATAAATATCTCACAAAACTCGTCTGTAGGATAGATAGGATAGTCTTTCTAACAGACTTGTTTTTTGTTTTAGTGTCGTTCTTTGTACACGTCTGTCTTTGTGAGGACCTTCAAGGATATCTGTCCGGAAGGTCGTTGGTTGGCTTCCCTAGATGATAATATTGTTCAACTTGTAGGACAACAAAATTAATTAGCGTTTCTGCGTTAAAAAGTTATGTTATAAAAAAATATCTCCACATATAACGAAGATTCTTAGAAGAGAGTCGCTAAGATCAAATTTCTATATGTTTCTAAATATTTTTCTTTCGTTAAAGACTGAACAATACTTTAAAAATATTAATAAATAACTTAAATAAAAAAGTATAGTAAAAAAAAACAGTATCGCGCGATATTCCTAACACATGTAGACAAGAAACCTAATAGTAATAATATCTGAATGATTCATCAAAGTAGCGTCATTTGGAATAAACTGAGCCACTATATAAATATTACAAAACCGGTATTATAGTCGTCCATATAAAGGAATTCTGTGTAATTTGTACTACACTGTTTTGTTTCTAATTACATAGTTATATTGTAAATAGCAAGGCATTTGCATAAGATTATCGGTTTAATAGTTTTGTAACATATTGTTTGTTTTTATTTCTTCGAACATAAGGAAATAAAGCGCGGCGTTGAGTTCCGTCACTTAACACTCTGTTAAATTAACTTGTCTGTTTCGACATGTGGAAAAAACGTTAAGATATGTTTTTTTGTTTAAATAAATCTATTATGTCGCTTATTCATTAAACATCTGTATGTTTCGCTTCTAGAGATAAGGCTCCTTTTTCACATCTTTTAACATATTTATACGGAAAGTGTCGTGTCGTGATGTGCGGAAGCGTAACACAGTGGAACAGGATCTGTTTGTAAACGCGATTGGTTATAGGCTCAATTTCAACCCGGAGGGAAAAGTTATATTAATTTTTGTCCAGCAGTCGCCACACCATTACTTGATTTTATGTGGAAAGTGGAGTGTCTTAACACTACATTATTTTTAACTACCTTGCTATACAAGAAAACCCTTAGACCTACTCGTCAATGTTAGACTGAGACACATTATCTAATAATATAAAAAAACAAGACTAAATGTACATATTTATGGCAACAATTTAAAAATAATTGAGAAATGGCTTAAAACATTGAATGGCAACACTAAATTCATTGTTCTTGCATTAGCAATGAAAGAAAGTCATAATATTCTTAATGACTCAACGGAAATCCTGTGAGTCAAGACATTTGTGATATCTCCAGTCACTCTCCATTAATATTTGTCATTTATATGGAGCATATAAACATATTACTAGAACAATTTCGTAATTAACTGGGTATATCTGTCTACTATTATAAATGCGAACGATTGGGAAGATGGATGGATATTTGTAATTCTTTCACGCTAAATCTACTGAACACATCATCATAAAGAAACTTAAAACATATTTTTTATACGTTTCTAAATATATTTCTTTCTTTAGTGCATTAGCATTTTCTCTTGCCTAATAACCATTTTTATGAACAGTGTTTGGATATGGGAGATTTGTTAAATTTAAATTATCCCTAAATTACTTAGGGATAATTTAACAAATCTCCCATCTAACAACAAAAATAAATTGTAATAAGCGAAAAGAAAGTATGGTTTAAGTGGCTAGAGTTGGAACGGTTTCTTAGAGGCGTGGGTTCGGATCCCGTCATGTTCCAAGTTTTATATATTATCAAATATTTTTCTACTAATTAGACAAGAAACCATGGCAAATAGGTGGGTAAGAAATACTATTAATAAAAAAACAGTTTCACATTCTTGCCAGCACTTTGCAGGGTAGCTAGAGACAATCTAATGTCATTTAGGGACATCGCATGTTTAATGAGGAATAATGCGTGGGCTTTATTTATCCTACCAAAGCGGGGAAACGGTAATAATTTCAACATAATCATTACCCCCGAATGGAATTCGAATCCACAACCAAACGCGTTTACAGTCACACTGCCTGACAACACCACGATGACCTACTAAGAATAATGCTTATAATATATATTTATTACTTCTAAAAAAATAAATTAACAAGAAGTAATACGGCTTTATTTGGTAACTGTATACAGATAGGTATAACGTGAGGATTACGCACCGAGCTATCGCGTTACAACCGCGGTGAGGAAATGAAGGGGTCTGCCAATATGGTGCAACAAGGGTATCTTACATCCGATAACCACTGCCTTTTACTTTTATAGTTTCTTTTGGAAATGGGGAAGTAATTATTTCTTTTTTTTAACTTCAAGTTTTATTCCAAACAGCAGGGTAGACAGAGAGAACTTAGTGTCATGACACTGCAATCTCCACTTTCCTTCTGCATTCGATACATTGCATGTTTAGTGATGGAACTCAATGGCGCGCTTTCTCCTACCAGAACAGATAAATTAAAATAGTTTAAGCATGATAATTCCCCGAGTGGGAATCGAACCTACAACTAAACACGTTCATAGTTTGATGGTGTCACACTGGTGAGAACTGGTGGTCTCTAAGCAATAATAATATTATATATGCGAATGTTTGTGAGAATGGATGTATGTTTATTAATGTTTCATGCAAAACTACTGAACACATCTGGCTGAAAGTTTACAAGTACAGTATATAACTCATACATTAGAAATCTGAATATCCATAGACAACAATTTATAATGTTGTAATGTAATTTGGCCGTAATCTCAGATGTAAATAATTTGATATGTCAAAAATGAGTACTTTTCAAGCTTCGTGCATACATTTTGAAGTTTAAATATTACCTGTTAGTAAATTTTAATGTTGCTTTAATACTTTTCACCGGAAAATGTTAAAATGGAGATCTATATAAAATATTTTAGTATTAACTATTAATTTTATTACATTAATACAAGTAATGATTAAGAACAGTAGTTATAAAGGCAAATCAAACAATTGTTTTATCAAATAAGCTATCACAAGCACTTTTGTCATTCCTGGAAACTGCCACGGGCTCAAAAGGAAGTTATGTATGAATAGCAATAAACAGTATATCATAAAAATTTATGTGATCATGATTCTCATATACATATATATTACTTTTATTATGTTGACAAAAATTACAATGTGCTCTGGCCATCAAATTGATGTATAAAGATTTCTTTCTCTATACCCCTTTATGACTAACCTTGACCTTATTGTCTTATACTGAATACATAACTTTTATGCTCTAAATATATATTAATAAATATAATTAAAATTTCTTTTCCAGCATATAATTAATAATGTATATTATTAACTCGTTCGTTAAGTTATATATTCGTTAAGTTATTTATTCATAACCCTGGTTGTACCAGCAATAACAGGTATATATTAAGAAAGTATTGTATTGTCATTACATCTGGATATATGTACAACTTTTTGTCCAAGTCAGACTGTGAAAATGTTTTTTCATAATTTTCTCAAGGTGGAACTAATAAACAATATTATTCTAGTTCATTACAAAAATATCAAATAATATTCAGTTTATAATTGTCATGGTTATAAGATATTTTTGGAATATTAATTATCATGTTCTAAAATTACAAATGTGTATCAAAATGGTAATAACATGTGGAATGCTAAGAAAAGCAATAAAATTGAGAACGATGAGTTTTAATTTGACCCTCTTTATAAATTTTATTCATTTTATGTAAATATGCTCCAAATAAGATTTAAAAAGTGTAATAAATACATAAATAACAAATAAATTCAATCTATAAATCAAAAAGTAACTTTATAAGTAAATTTTGAAATTATGCATCTAGATTATATCATTTATCATATAAAATAAGCTTACATGTCCACAAAATATAAATTTAGGACAGAGATGACTAAGATTAGATATGGATTTGACATGAATTTCTTTTTAATAGTCAATTAAAGATAAGCTTTTATCTATATCCAAAAAGTGATATATACGCTTTGATATATTATAATATAAATAATATTTATTTATTTTTAATCAAAATTTTTGTCACAATAGAATAGGTGTTGATTGATTACTTTTTATATTAACTGAAAAAATAACAAATAGTAGGAACGCGAAAGATAAACATGAAATACAATTTAAGTAGAAATTTCGTAAGGAAATACATTATAATTATATACCTAACTGTTCTTTCATCGGCGGACAACGACCAAATCAGTGTGACAGACAGCAAATCTAACGGATTTTCTAATGGAATGCCGAGGAAATCCGCAATTTTGCAGCTTATGCGCAAATATGTAAAATCTCATACCAACGCTCTATAACTAAGCACATTGACCTCACTATCTTGAAAAATAACGGCTCGCTGAACTACACCCGGTCGGTAGTATTCGTAAGAAAATGTTAAAATAACACACAAGTCTATTGCGAATATATTCAAAATGTGTACCGTATACATAACAAAGTGTTTAACATTTTGAATAAAGGCTCTTTGTATAATAGTTAGAAATAAAATAAGATTACTCACCTCCAATCGGTTTCCTCCTTTTTGATAGAATGAAGTTGAATGGATGCAGAAAAGAGACAATAATATATTTGACGTTTTATGTGTTGCCTGATTATAGATTAGTTTATAGCTAACAACATTCGTTTTATTGGAACTTAAAATTACATTTCGTGTAAGTTTTAATATGAAATTATGATGATAACATGTTAGATATAAGTTCTAGAATTCTAGAATAAACCGTAAATGTAGGCTTAGGTAACTATTTATATTAAAACTATAACATTTTTAAAATACTATGCAAAAAGAAGTCTCAATCAATATAGATACAATTTGGTAAAAAATATTTAGATGGCAACATTTTAAAAAAACTGCAAATAACTGGATATATGCAGTTTTATAAATTAAAAAGTATAATTGTTGTCCTTTGTTAACCGTATTAGATGAATTTAAATAAAAATGACGTTGTTATGATTTTTACAAATGACTGACTATAAATTTGGGAAATCTTTGCTTAATGAAATTGTATCATTAAATTAAATTTAACAATACTTATAGTTACCATATTTGAACGTTTTTTCTGTAGTAATGCCATTGTATTGTATAGTTGTAATATCGACAAATTTTATTTAGTTTTTAAAAATAAAAAATATTAAATTTAAATTGTTATTTACAAAATACTAAAAAATAAAAACATGTAGGTGTAGTAATTTATTTATTTATTATTTGTAGACAGTATTTGAGTAACAATAGTCGATATTTTCACAGCCCTATTTATAGACGTTTCTTAATTCGTTCCAGACAATACCTCACTAGTGTTACTATTATTGGTATCTATCTATTTCAGTTTTGTTTAGTTAGTTAAACTCGAGATATACTTAATTGTGAATATGGAAGTTACTACGGAACAAATACCAAAAGAAAATTCAGATAACCCATTACCGGCAAATAATGTTGAAGTGAGTTCATAATTAATAATTTACCTCGTTTTATAAATAGAAATAAAACAATATCAGGTGACGATGGTTTCCAAATTTCTTATTGCATTTCTAACATTTTTATTACTTAAATGGGATTTATTTTCGTAGGTAATGTCTTCTAGTATCGTAAGATGTTAGTTAAATCTGTGTATTACTTTCTAATACCCTAATAAGTAAGTTAACCTGTCCTGTGTTGGCGTTACGCCAAATTCGAAATGTTTACGATATTTTTGTTCAGAAGCACGTTTTATTCTTTTATGGTTAACAAAATTTGATGCCATTATCGATTTTATGTGATGAAGTCATGCTTAAAATATACATTGTATCTTGTTGCTATGGATGTAGTTATTTATAATATTTACAATTAACTTGTCACCTCAAGTGTAATTATTCATAAATTGTAATTTAATACAGATAGGTGTCAGTACAAAAATGCTGACTGTAAGTCTATATCACCATTGTGAATATATCAGATTTCACTACTTCTAATTTTTCTTCATGTTCATCTATTTTTCACATTTTATTGTACATTGTTGAGTATTATTGTTTTTACTATTAAGTACAAATAATAGATTTTTTTAATATTGAATTTTAGGAAAAAGCACCTCCACCGCAAACACAAGAGCAACCAAAGAAATCTAAAAAAGATGACCGCTCCAAAAAAGATGATAAAAATGTAGAACAATTTATGAAATCATTGAATTCAGTACCGACACTTGACGAGAAGCTATCCTTAGTATGTAAAAAATATGTACAGACAGCTGATGATAGTAAAAAAATGCAGTTTTATATAAAGCAATCAGACAAGAGGTATGCTTTGCTGGTGAAAGAGAAGGAACAACTTCAACATGAGTTTAACAAGACAGTATTAGTTAAATCTAAGCTTGAGAATCTTTGTAGAGAATTACAGAAACAGAATAAGGCAATTAAGGTTTGTATTTGAAATATTATATTATAAACATATTTTACATTGCAGTGGGATAGTGTCTGTTTGACATACATGAATGGTTGTGGTTTCAATCCCCAGGGTATGATTTTATCTAAAAAACAACACACAGAAACTTTTATCACTGAATTTTATAATTATTAATTTACATGGTTATATCAGACCTGTTTTTCTTCAGTGTGGTCTGCAACACATATACCTCCTATATTTCCAGTTATTAAAAAAAAAATGTTTTTAGCTTTCTAGTTTTTTTAGTATTTGTATGAATTTCAGTGAATCTTAGTGCTCCTTTTTACTGCTATGGTCAGTAGTTTCACCTGTATGTAATCTTGCAGTCAAATGGAATTAAGCATTTGTATAAATAATAAGTGTTTAATTTCTACATTATAGGAAGAATCTCTACTCAAAATTCGTGAAGAAGAAGAAAGGCGCAAAGAGACACAGGCAAAGTTTCAGAACACATTGACAGAAATAACTTCACTTTTGCAACAGAATAACGAGAAAAATGCTAAATTAAGAGATGATAACATTAGTATGACAGAGAAGTTCAAGAGTGTAGTACAGCAATATCAATTGAGGGAGCAACAGGTATAGTTATTTCTAAAAATATTACTAAATTAGTATAAAGTATATAACATATATATATATATTATAAATAAAAATTACATTACAGGTAGACAAAATGGCCAAACAAATGACTTTAGAGTCCCAACTCTCAGATGCCAAACTACAAAAAGCCTCACTAGAACATCAAGCTGAGAAAGAGAGGATAATGGCAGAGATGGAACAGCTGAAAGTGACCCTAGCTCAGTACAGGGCTAAGATCATGGAACTCCAGGGTACAGAGACAGCGTTAAAGGGTCAGCTGGCGGTGTAC
Source organism: Philaethria dido (assembly GCA_033558755.1). Lineage (NCBI taxonomy): Eukaryota > Metazoa > Arthropoda > Insecta > Lepidoptera > Nymphalidae > Philaethria > Philaethria dido. The sequence continues at coordinate 144,672 of JAKGSA010000542.1, forward strand.
ACTGACAAGTATGATGAGTTCCAGAGTGCTTTGGTGAAAAGTAGCAAAGTGTTTGGTGGTTTTAAGGAGCAGATGGAAAAGGTGCGGAGTTTTATTTTTCTTTTTATTTTAGCTTTTTCCAAGATAGATAGAGAGAATATTGTGTTCTTCTGGACTTTTCATTTGAATTTAACATTTTGAGTGATGAATTATAATGATATGTCTTATCACAGTGGGATATAATTTATAAAAAAATTAAATATTACTTTTACAGTTAGACACTGTCGCAAATCCTCACCATTATATATATTTTTTTCTTCTCATATAACATACCATACTTACATCTTACTAATATAAATATTATGGCTGGTTTACACAAAATCTTTGTAAATTGTGGCTTATGTTTTATTCTGATGTATAAGTTATATTACTGTAAAATTTATCTAAATCCATTCAGTAATTATTGGATGTAATAGTAAGAAACATCACCTCTGAAATAGAATTTAGGTGTAGTATTTTGGGGATCGACTATATTTAATTTCTTTTTGTTTCTTTTTTTTTGATATGGTACAACGCGGCGTTGAGTACCTCCGCTTAACACGCAGCATTTTGATGCTAGATCTCTAATTACCCTGCTGTGCACAATAAAATATGGAGCTGCTTTTTTTAGATAGTATTTTACAAATGACGCCTTCTCTTTCTTTCAGATGTCAAAAAAGATTCAAAAGTTAGAAAAAGAGTCTCTCTCGTGGAAGAAAAGATGGGAGACGTCTCAGACAGCGCTGCTAGAGATGTGCGGCGAGCGGCAAGCCGGCGAGGAGCGCGCCGCACTCGCCGCCCGGCACCTCGCGCACATGCAGGGCCTGTGTCGCACACTACAGGTGAATAAATTTATTTATTTATATATTATTTAAAAAATATATGTTTTTATATTATCAAAACAATATAAGTTTAGCACCGACAGTAAATCAAATTGCATTTGTGTTTAGAAGTTATAAGCTTACATATATTTCAATTCATTTTTTTTGCTTGTTGTGCCGCAGAGGCACAAGCGTGTGGCTGTAAACGCGAAAGATTGTGGGTTGGACTACAGAAAATGAATAAATTATATTTAGTATTTTCATTTCCACGTTCTGGTACAAGGCAAAGCGCAGCCTTTGATTTTCACCACTCAGCACGCAATGCCTCAACTCGGCGGAAAGTGGGGAACGGAAATGTTAAAACAGAAATGTTAAGAGACAAGTTCTCAGGTCCCCTCTGCCTATCCTGTTATGTGCGGGATACAGAGTCACGCTAAAAACAACAAGATAACCAACCTAATAGGTAAAGAACACAACCGAAATATGGTAAACCTTAAAAAAATAATTACAGGTATATTATTGTAATTTTTTGTACTACTTCTGGCTTTTTCGCGCGTAGGTAATCAGGGAGAACTTTGCTAAAACAATTCGCTCGTCGTTTTCAGCTTAGTTTCAAAACATTGCGTATTAAATGGCGGAGCTCAACGTCGCACTTTGTTTTGTCAGAGCAAATAATTCATCAGCAATCGTAATTCAACCAATCGTGTTTAAAGTAATTTACTGTATCATAGCGTTATATTAGCTTCTATATAAATTGATATATAATAAAAAGAAATGAATTTAAAGTGAAAATAAAAGATTTAACTGAGCTCTTTCATTTTCGAGATTATTACACATATTAAATGAAACTATTTTAACCGGATTAATGGCGTGGTTTTTTAGTATTCGAAAAAAAATTTTTGGAAACCCGACGTTTCGGACACTTTACAGTAGTCCGTGGTCACAGGTAGAAAAATGTATTTCTGATTTTTCATTTAATATGTGTAATCATCTCGAAAATGAAAGAGCTCATTATTTAAAAAAAAATTTTGTACCCTTAGGCCGAACGCACAGTATTACTAAGCACGCTAAAGGAGCACAACATCGAGCGGCCGCCGCTGCCCACGCCGCCGCCCTCCCCCGCGCCGCCCGCGCCCGCGCCCGCACCGGCGCCCGCCAGCAACGCCAAGGTATGCCAATGTATATATAACTAGCTGTTACTCGTGGCTTCACTCGTGTAGTCAATAGCAGTCTATACTACATACTATAGTGCGTATATGCGTTCGTTTGAAGGCTTTGAAGTAGCTAGATTTTCAATTCTTTAAAGGAACGATCATGTCTAGCTAATTTTTTTTTTTTTTTAAATAAAAAGTAACCTATGTACCTATAGAAGTTTTTGTACAAAGTTTCATGACAATGAATTGGTTTATTTTGAAACAAACTTACATTAACATTACAAGCATATTTTTGGTTTGATTTTTTTATATGATTACTTAAAATGTTTTTGTTAACCGAGTGATTAAAGAATTAATTAAGAAATGTAATTAAAACCACTATTTATAGGGGACAACAATCGAATTATATGATCTGACTTCATTATGCCACGGCTGATATAAAGGACAGCTAGTTAGGTTTTAAAAGAAATAATCCGTCATCACTTAATTACAAAAGAGTGTTTCGTTTTATATAAAAAAAAACCATTTTAAATTAGTTTATACGTAAAATGATGTACTAAAATATGCTCTTGAAAAGAAATATAATTTCTAAATATATTTAGCAATTTAAGCACTAAATCTATCATTTTTTCACACCAGGTTGACGCAATGGCGGCCAACTGTGCACAACTAAGACAAAGTCTCGCACACCTACAAAGCCAACTAAACGTACTAACAAACAAGAAAGAAGAATCACCCAAACCAGAGAAACAAAAGAAGAAGTCCAAGAAGAATAAAAGCGAAAAACAAAAAGCTAACCAAGAAATAGAAAAAGAGAATAATAATAATAAAGACAGTTCAGAAGATCAATCGAATATGGAAGAAGTTAAAATAAGTGAAACAGAGAGTCCCGAAGAGAAAGTAGACACTGAAACAATGGAAAATATAATACAAGCAATCAACATGGCGAATATTAACTTGTGTGACCTTGAAATTGTGAATGAACAGCAAAATGATAATATTGTGACAGACCAAGCGGTGTTAGTTGAAGAAATTGTAGAACCCACAGAACCCAAAAAGCCTAATGAACCTAAATTAGAACCCGTTGATACTAAAGTCGAACCTGACAATAATGAATCAGTTTTAGATAAAGCAGTATTAAATGAATCACCTGTTGAATCGGTTGAGACTGATTCTAAATGTAATTTAGAAACGAATGAATCGGATAAAGTTGATTAGTTGTAAATACGGCCTAATGGTTGGTTTTGTTTGAATCGTGACGTTTCTTAAAAGAAAGTGCATATATATATATATATATATATATATATATATATATATGTTGATACTATAAGACCTTACTATTTTCTTTTTGTTTTAAACGTAATGCAAAGGCCTAATGTATCCATTTTTATTATAAAAATTCGTCCTAATATAAAACGTTACGATTGAAACGGAATCGAACCCACACTTTTCTACGTTATTTTTTCTACATGAAATAATCATTGAGAAGTATACAAAGTTTGAACGTGTTTTCTTTTAGAGTGACTGTTTTTTTGTGTTCTTTTTTAATCAAGTGCCTGTAAATAATATCTAGTCAAAAGCGACTTCTTTTAATATTATTTAAATTATCCATAATGTGCTTAATTGAATAATATTTTTAATTTCTTTGGGTTTTAGTACTGTTTTTTTTATATCTGCTTTGATAAGAGAGTGCGGCGTTGAGTTCCGCCTGAGGTTTTCGACATTAGGTTCTCTAACTTCCTAAAACCTATCTAAAGGGTGAAGTGAAGGCTTTTTATACATTTTTTAATTTGTTGCTTATGTACTGAGTACATATAACTTGTGTCATATTTTTAAGGTCATCACAGCACAGTTTAGTCAATGTGATTGGTTATGGGTTCAATTCCCACTCAGGGGATTTATTATATTTCAATAATTTTAATTTTTCATCATCACACTAACATTCTTCGAATATTGTCAAACTATGACATAATACTGTTAAATAGGTTTTCTCAGTATTTTTTTTTAAAATATACTTGATATAATATATGTTTAATTTTGCACATTATGGGTTTTTTATGAGTTTTGCAATGGAGAAATTGACCAATATTCAATTTGTCTGATTAATAAATAAAATTCTAAAAACAATGTTTTGTTTTATTTTTAATTAATATTTGTTTTTGTTTATATGCGAGTTAGTTGAACTCTACTCAATATCAAACTGCATCAGATTGGAAAATTATTTTTTTTTAATTGCAAAAAAATAGATTTATATAGTACCAATTGGTTTGGTAGTCTATCTTATAATCGCAGCTTCAAATCCAATTGTATTATAAAAGTTTGGATTACACGAGTTGTACACATTTCATTTAAAATATTTTAAAAGAATTGTGTATATTTTGATATTCAAAAAATATATTTAAGTGTCCGTGGTCCCAAAAAGACCTGAAACACTGAGTCTTTGACTACTGTAATCTTTTTACTGGATGAACCAATTTGGATGATTCTTTATTATATGATAGTCAATGTGTTTCAATGTGTTGGTCCCATTTAAATTTAGTTAAAATCTGATAAGTAGTGTTTGGGTTGTTCATAATATTTTTACTTTTAAGTCTGTTTTTTTTGTACATACATAGCTTCACACTGTATCCCGCATATAGCAGTGTAGGCTGAGCAAACCTAGTGTTAAGACACTCCGTTCCCCATTTTCCGAATTGGCATAGGCATTGTGCTGAGTGGCGGAACTCAACCAAAATCAAACCCAGGAAATGAAACTTCCATTTCCTTGAGTGGGAATCGAATCCACAACCGCGCTTACAGTCGCACGCTTGTGCCTTTGCGCCACGACAGGCTTTTTTATGTAAAAATCTTAATCTATATCGGTGAATAATACCATATAATTTGAAATGCTTTACGTAAACTATCGTAAGAACTATTAAAGAAAAGAGAACAATAAATGTGAGCTGTTACTATATGATGTAACTGTGTCATTTTATTATATAAATATTATATATTATAAATATATAAAAGTTAGGAAGACACATAATGGTATACGTAACTGATATATGCATTGGAAAATATGTTTTGCTTGGAAAATATAGTTAGTGCATATATTCTCGTATATATGAGGACATCGAGGTGCATTGGGACAGTCTCTGACTTGAACTCGATTGGTTGTCGGTTCGATCCTTATTCGTGAGAATGTTTATATATATTTTTATATTTTTTCTTCCATTTGTCTAGACAAAACGCGGCGTTAAGTTCCGATTTTGGGCGGAAGCGGCAAAGGGGTGTTTGGATACTAGGTTCTCAAATCCAACTTGCCTAAACTCATGTTTTACTAATTAGGCTTTCCAGAGTTTCATCTTCTTTGGGCTTCCTCATCAGACCAGCTTTCTTATATCATATAAAGAATAAGTAATGGATAAAATTAAGAACTTGAGGCCATCCTAGCTCAGTGGTACAGTGTCTAACCGTAAACACGTGGGTTGGGGCTTTAATCGTCTATTAGAAAAAATGATAATATGAAAATCGTATACATTTATCACACATACATACTTACATACATACATAGCTTCACGCTCTATCCCGCATATAGCAGGGTAGGCAGAGGGAACCTAGTGTTAAGACACTCCGTTCCCCACTTCCCGCCGAATAGAGGCATTGCGTGCTGAGTGGCGGAACTCAACGCCGCGCTTTGTCTTGTTACCAAACCCAGGAAATAAAAAATTCCACTTCCTAGAGTGGGAATCGAACCCACAACCTGTCGCATTTACAGTCGCACACTTGTGCCTCTGCGCCACGACAGGCGTTTATCCGTATACATTTATACGCCTTGGTAAAACAAAGCATGGTTCACCACAACGTCTTGATTTCTGGAAAAAAATATGGATCTTGAAACGTGAGTCTTAGGTATGTATCTTGATATAAGACGCGAAAATCTGAAAAAAAGCTTTTAAAATTTAATTACATAGTAAGTTAAAACTCGACCGATTAAAAGTATGTTAAAATAGACACAATTACTAAATCCGCTTAGACTAAGCGTTATTTTGTGAAGGCACCGTGAGAAATAATTTTTACCATTATATATGCGTTACAATATTTTACAATATCACCTTATATAATAATTCATTACACACGATTAAGCTACGATTGGACATTTACTTGAAATGTACTTACTTGTTGAAGCCATCATGACACAGTGGTGATTGTCACCGTGTTAATTGTGGGTTTGATTCAAAACTCCCTCGGGAAAATGATTGTATTGTAATTATTATTATATCAACGCTCTGGTAATTTTTGCCACTCAACACATAATATCTTAATTTTGGAGTGTGCAAAACGGAGTGTTTTGACACTAGGTTCATTCCGACTCGTTAGTCATAGCACGTTTGCTATGCAGGAAAAAGTATAAAGCTGCAAAAATTTGCCTAGATTCGGTGTTAACATTTAACTTCTAGTAACACAAAATGCATATTATTTGTCAAATAGAAAAGAAGAAAATCGAGTAAACAGATTACTGGGTCCTTCACAATAAAAATAAGAAAATATTGGCAACACATATACTAACCGTTTAATCGATAGAATTTATCTAAATTAGCCAAAGTTATTAACATAATACCTAAACACTCGTTCGTTCAGGAATTCTATTTCACATCTTTAGCAATATGGTGAAATAAATTGAGAAAAAGGCTTAAAGTTAATTACCGTATATTTTTCTTATTATCCATCGTATTTTGTTTTTTTAAATTAAGATGCTATGGTATCGCAGCGGGACAGCGCTTGTGTGTAAGCACGAATAGTTCTTGGGTTCGATGTCCACCCGGGAAAATGTTAATCTATATATATAATAAAAGAGTAGAAAAGTCAATTCTGTACATGGAAAATTTTGGAAAAATATCAAAAAAAAATATCGTTAATAGAAGCGAAAAAACCAATCAGTAGAATTTTTGTCTGTCTGTCTGTCTGTCTGTATATTTGAACGCGCATCACGCAAAAACTACTGGATAGAAATTAATGAATTTTGGCACGGTAATAGCTTAGAGTCTGGAGGTACATATAGGATAGTTTTTATCCGGTCATTTGATTTAGTTTTCATGAAAAAAATAAAAAACCTACATAGACAAGTTACTTTATATGCCGATAATTACTGGATGGAAATGAATGAATTTTGGCACAGTAACAGCTTAGAGTCTGGAGGTATACGTAGGATAGTTTTTATCCGGTCATTTGATTTAGTTTTCATGAAAAAAATAAAAAACCTACATAGACAAGTTACTTTATATGCCGATAATTACTGGATGGAAATGAATGAATTTTAGCACAGTAACAGCTTAGAGTCTGGAGGTATACGTAGGATAGTTTTTATCCGGTCATTCGATTTAATTTTAATGAAAATAAATAAAAAACCTACATAGACAAGTTACTTTATATGCCGATAATTACTGGATAGAAATTAATGAATTTTGTTACAGTAATAGCTTAGAGTCTGGAGGTACGTATAGGATAGTTTTTATCCTGTCATTCGATTTAATTTTCATGAAAAAAATAAAACACCTACATAGACAAGTTACTTTATATGCCGATAATTACTGGGTAGAAATGAATGAATTTTGGCACAGTAATAGCTTAAAGTCTGGAGGTACATATAAAATAGTTTTTATCCTGTCATTCGATTTGCCATGAAAACATAAAAACCCCATAGATAAGTTACTTTATATACCGCCAATTACTGATAGAAATGAATGATGTTTTGGCATGGTTATCTTAGAACCTGAGCAACTTATAGGATACTTTTGAATTGATAGTCAATGCTTTGCTGATAAAATAAAATAGTTGTCCCCTCAAATTACACTACTGCATAATTTCTTTCTAATACACTCAAATAATATATTAATAATAAAATATATTTATTAGGATATAAAATATTAAAAGAAATGAAAAAGAGAACAAGAAATATACATTTATTTAATAAGAATCATATAATCGATTTGATATATTTCATCTGATCCATAAAGTATGAACGCGATGGTCATAATATAATAATTTTATATTTTGTTTTAAAATAATTTAATTCTACACAATGGAATTATTATTTATTGGCAACATCATAATTTATTTATCATTATTATGAGGGTAATAGAAAATTTTAGTTGACGGAATATATTTTGTTAAGAAAATCTTTATAATAAAAAAATCTGAACTGGTAAGAAGTTAAAACTGTGTTAATTTAGATATTTGTGGAAAAGTGTTATCATAAAGTAAGAGACAACATGACAGGTAACGTAAAGTAAATTTTATTAGTAAAGATAAAACAACTATTCGGATTATTAATGTGAAAGTTAGAAACTTAAATATTTAAACGATATTTACTTTTTAGTTACTCTAAAACTTTGACCGTAATTTAGAAGATTTTATATGCGTGACCGGACTTATAAATTTATTCATGTATACAGCAGAATAATCTGATAGAAAAAAAAAGACAGTCAAATTATATTGATTACAAATCTAATTTTTTTTTTAAATATAATTTATATCTTCTGAGAAAAAAAAATTAGTAACAATACCGCTAAATAAAAAAAATAGAGCGTATAAATTTTTTTTACGTGGAAATGAAAAACCAAGTGTCTGATGTTGTATGCACTTAGAAATATCAAAATATTTAAGCAGCATTCTCTCTTTGCCAAATGATTATTCATAGAAATAATCTTAAAAAAAATTTTTTCAGATCTTCACCGAGATGCTAACAACAAAAATAAGTTATAATAAGTATATAAAAATCCCTTGACATGGTTGAATAAGAACGTATGTCTTAGCGGTCGCAGTGCGGACGACTCGGCACTGGTTCGAGACTTGCCGTCTTAATTTTATACCTTTCGAAAATGATTTTCATTCGTAAGTATGTGATTAACACTTTAATAACATTAAAAATACCATTAGTACAGTAAATAGTAGTTAGACCATCATGGCGCAGTGAGATAGGCCTCTCTCCGCTTCATTAATTAATAAAATTATACTTAAAAATTAAACATATAAACATTTGGATATTTATATATTAGAATATCTTGCATTCTAATAATTGGAAAAAGGATAATAATTGTAAAAAAGGTAAGGTGTAACCAGAAAGATTTGGTGAGGCAAGGCGAATATTTAGTTGTAAAAATTAAATACGGCAGTACCTAACATTGAAAATAAGTGAAACATCCTATGTTTAGCGCGAACGAAGTCGCGGGCACCACTAGTATCTAAATAATCGTTTCTTCACTCTAATAAAATAAAGTGGCTAGGTTATCTCTGCCCACTCTGATATGCGGTAAACAAGTGCAAGTGCAGCTATTAATATAATAATTAGGATATAAAGAAAAAAAAATCAACTTTAAATAAAACGCACTAAAAAGTAGGTAACTTTTTATATTGCGAATGAATCAAAAGCTACTCGTCCGATCTTAACAAAATTTAAATAGGACCATATCAGAAGCACTAGCCATCATATAAAAAAAGAATCATCGGAATTGGACTTGTGAACATGGTAAAAAGCTATGAGTTAACGTAGATAAAACAATACAGTCAAATCAAGTACTCCCTCTTTTTGTTTGAAGTCAGCTAAAGTAAATGATTTCGGGTGTTACCTCCTATTTTCCAAATGAATATATTCACTAAACAAATAGACACGCAACTATCATGTCATACAAAATACAATTGTTATTTTACTCAGTAATTTAAATTAAATAATTACAAAGCTCGCCCACATGGTGAAACTACGCGTGTCGGACAATGCATCGGAATATCCGACGCAATCGCATCAAAATGGGTTCATTAGCCGCCATTGTGAGCGTTTAGTAACACTACCATTATTTTTAATAGTTACGATTAAAAAAGAATACAATAGTTTTTAACTTAGTATAGCAGGTAAAACCTTCAAGACACTCCATTCTACACATTCATCCTGAATTCGAATGCGCGTGTTGAGTTGCGGAACCCCACGCGGCAACGCCACGCGGCAACGCCACGATTTTTTTTTACTAGGGCAGCTAAACGAGAATATTTTTTTTTTTTTTTTTTGTATTGATAACGGAGGGCAAACGGAGAAGGACCACCTGATGGTAAGTGGTTACAGCTATGGGCATCTACAACACCGGAGATGTTGTAAGATGCGTTATAACTAGAGGATACTGATGGAAGGGGGGACAATGTAGTAGTCCACTATCCAGAACCACCACATTTGGGGAAGGAGATGGGTGGGAAGGGAAAATCTGGCTTACATGCCATCGAGGAACCGGAACACATCATTAGATATTTGGCGGGTTCAAAAAATGGCTGACGCTGAAATGGTGGTCACGAGCCAGTCGGAGGACGAACCTCCTACCACCTAAATTAAATATAATAATTTCTCTGCATGGTGGCCGAACCTACAACCATTGCATTTACAGTCGTACATTGTATCACTGCACCACTATGTATATATCTTCACAGTTTTTTTAACTTGAGGTACGTGTAGTTAAATAGATCTCTCGATATTGAAGGAAGAAAGATTCCTCTTAAATTAGCTTTGACAACCGTGAGATTTATAAGTGGGTTCGTAACATCTCTTTTACATAATGAAAGTTAATAATACAAAAAAATATGTGCAACAACTGAAAGTAGGTATATGGGCGGGTTTGAAATACAAATTTGTTTATTTACCAAATACAGTATGTAGTCACCTCAAATTTAAATTGAGTAGACTTCAAATTCATTCGACTTCATGGTAATTCCATTTTTATTAATCTTTGAATTCTACCAATTAGTTTTTAGTAAAGAATCTTTTAAAAGATGATTTTTTGAAAAAAAAAACAATTTTAAATTAAAATCTACATACAAACATAATTTTTAAAGAATGTTGAAACGAAATATTTTAACACTAGGTTCTCCAGGTTCCCTCTGCCCCCTATCTGCTTGCTATGTTTCTATTACAAAATGTTTTTATTTTTAACTTTTATGCAGTTCATGTTTCATTCGTTCATTCATTTTACAACACATTTATAAAGAGGTACATAACGTGGTAATCCGTATATTTTTTACATCAGCTCGCCTTAATGGCTCTACCATACTTTTCCGAGGCCGGATAATTAAGTGTAATTTAGTAAAACTACGACATTTAATCCAACAATTTTTTTATTCTATCGCTATTGTAGAAATATTGCGTAGGTAATATATTAATAAGCTTCAATTTTGCAATGTCGACATAAAAGCTCATCTCTATATAACTAAAATATAAAACTTACTTACTTTTATATGCCAATTAATTTGATAACTTAAGAATGGATGCCGAAGAATGAAGATGCTTAGGAAACAGACATACAGACATTCTAAATGGGTTTGTACACCCAATAACTAATAAATGTATGTACGAATTATTATAAAAGTATATTTCGACTGGACCCAATTTTCTGAACAATTTTGAGCGTAATAGTGTTTGTCAATATGTTTGCGGGATATTGTGTGGAGATAAAAAAAATAATGTAATTTATCGATAAGAAAAGAAAGCGTTGTTTCAAAAGACCTTTTAACCCTCATGTAAAAAGAAGTACGCCTGAGGGCCTATCGATACTGTACTGTACATTGTTCTAAAATCATCTCGTTTGTAAGAGCAAACATTAGCCCTATTTTTCATGTTATATTATATAATTATATATTTCCAATATGACACATGTTGATTTTTAGGTATTTTTCAGACGAATTGTATTTAAAGAAAAAAAAATAGGTATTAAAACTGCTGTCTTAAATTGATTACATTAATATTAAAAAATAATATTTAAATTCCCTAAACATCCTTTCCGATAATTGCATTGAATGAAATGTGAGTACATTATACATAACTCAAAAATTACTAGGCACAGATTTTAATTAAATTTATATACTTGTTCTTCCCAGAAGCACTAGCTATCATATAAGAACCATCAAAATTGGTCCACCATTAAAAATTTATACGGTAGAATATGACAATAAAAACATCGAAGAACGAAGATTGAGAACCCTCTCCCTATTTTGAAATCGTCAGTAAAAAATGATCATAAAAAATATATATATATAATATTGTATGTTACTTTGAGAGGAAGCTTTCACTTCAGTTTAAAAGCTTTAGCTAATTAATACTAAAATGTTTACAACGAACAAAGAAAAGATAACGAATCTATACAGTTGACCTGACTTTACAACGCATTATGTAAGTTGGTGTCAGTGACTGCGATCTGTGTCGGTGCCTATTAATAATTTTAAATTAGGGTTGTGAAAATATCGATAACATATTTTTACTACTGGTTGAAAACAATTTCTTTTAAGATTGAGGATTTTAAAGAAGTATAGCAGTTTTTCGTTACCATTGGAATTTCCGGGATTTTTTTTAGGGTACTCCTACAGAGTATGGAGTTACAAAAAGCAAAATTTTTAACTTTTACAGTCCAGAAGTTTCGTTAGAAAGAGATTATTTTGTAGTCTGCCAATTATTATCATTATTATCTTCAAATTATAGATAAACAAAAATGTTTATAGACGAAGGTACGCTAAAAATTAATTATAATTTAAAATTTAATTGTGCGGTGTTGACTTCCGCCACTCCGAGCCACAGTATCTTTTAGCTCGGGCGGAAGCTTGATGACCGGAGTGCTGTGAGGCTGAGCATTTACTTGGCTTTTTACTACGCGGGAAAAAGCACACGATTTATCAATTTTGAGCTGATATAAAGATATTGGAAACATCTTAAAATACAAAAAAATAAATACGAAAAGATTTCTATAACAGGAAATTCCACCTTTGCCAACAATAACAATTATTCCACAAAGTACAGTAAAAGAATACATAAATAAAAAATTTTTATTACACACAAAATAATCGACATCATGCCAAATGACATCACTATTACCACAGCGTGTGTTGTTTGCAGGATCTCCCTGGTTATTCTGTTATTATATTATTATTTACACAAGCGTTGGGTCGAATTACTTCCAGATCTCTGCTTTGAGACTAGCTGTGTTGAGAGACAATCTCGGCGCCATTGTCATTGTGGAGACGAAATCCCCATGAATAATATGTTACAAATAAGTTATTTTTATTAAATACATCTTTTATGGTATAGTGGTTAATATGATAATACTTACTGCTTAGTAGATTCTAATCCCTGAAGATTTATATATGTGCGTTAAAATTTTGTTGGGTCTATAATAAAATGCTCGGTTTATGAAAGAATGTTTATGAAGCACACGCCAGTTGTAGCGTAGAGGCACAAGCATGCGACAGTAAACACGCGACAGATTGTGGGTTCGATTCCTTCTCCAGGAAATATAAAAGTTTTAGTATTTTGCATTTCCTGGGTTTGGCTTGCTTTAAAGGCAAAAACGCTGCGTTGAGTTCTGCCACTCACGCAATTCCTCAGCTTTCTGTGCAAAGTGGGGAACGGTGTGTTTTAACGTCAGGTTCTCGGGTTCACTCTGCCTACCCTGCTATATGCGAAGGGAAACAGCGTGAAGCTAAAAAAAAATAAAGGAGATGGTAACACAAAACATGATATTAAGCTAACAGTAGTTAAGTCACATCGTTGTTCTCAATTGTCTTGGTAAGTTATGTGAGGTTCATGTAAAGGGAAAAAAACGCCACATCCCACTTCGTCTAAAGTCAGATATTAGTTACTGCGGCATATATGACGTTGTTTAATACTGCAGATTCATGTTTCTCGCATAGCAGGGTAAATCAAAGGAGAATCTGGCCATCACGCGCTCCGTTTTCCACTTTTTGCCTGAGGAAAGAAATTGCCTTTGTTTGAGTGGTGGAACTCAACGCGCCACATTCTGGTTTTACCATAAGGGAGAGGGGAAATGAAAATAATTTATAAAAATAATTCTATAATACGGAACAAACATGAGTACAAACGTGAAAAAAAATATTTTGATGTAAAATTTTTGTCCCACTGTGCCCCATAATGACCATTGGCAAGTTATTTAATAAAAGCGACGGCGACCAGACAAATAAATGAACGTAATTATAAAACGAAAAAGAGAGAAATCAATCGTAAGTCAAAATGATGATTAGTTTGACACGATCTTTGAACCATCTTGTATCGTCGTATTGTTTCCAATAAGAATAAAACTGTTACACATATCGATATATTCAAAATCAGTACAGTGCGAATTGTTACAGTCAATACGCAAGAGGTGATTGAGGTGCCATTTTGTAACAGGCGTGAATATGTCAGTAAATCGAAAAATATTTACTGTTCGTACGATAGTAGGTGCAAGCTTATGTTATATCTGTAACATACATTTACCCGTGCTACGTAACCAAAAATATTGCTTGTTCCATTTCCGTTAGGATTTCGGAAAATCCTGTTTTAGTGTTCATCTATATTTCCTAAAGAAAACAACTAATGGCAAACATCATTTATTGATACTCCGTCTGAAACGTTCTAGCCAATTAAACCATTCGTTTTTATCAAAGGCTGAGGTCGAAATTCTTACGAGAGAATTTAACTACAAAAATAAATTTGGCTTTCAACCGTCCTGGCCGAACCCGCTGGTGATTCTATACTCTTTCTTTGGTTCAATTTTCATACGTTGTCTCTCAAAAATATTTTTATATACAGGATTACTTAACAATTTTAATTACATACATTTTAAAAGTAAAATCTATTCTAAATGAAGCAAAGACATCATCACGTCTAAACTTTCATTCGTCATGATGTAATAATACGTGGCTTATCAAACTGGAAAACGGTTTATCCGTGTGCAAAGAGAGAGATCAGAACGTACCGTACTCCGCGAGGATCTAGATACGCCTGTTACGTGTTTAGTGTTACTTCTGAAAAAACTGACATGGTAGAAGATTAACGCATGCTACGCAAACTCTGACAATAATTTATAATATATTGGGAGTTTAGTAGAAATAGTGATCCTGTTCTCCTCTGTACAAAAAAGCATCAAGGCAGTGCGTATTGCTAAACGTAATTGGTTAGGAAGCTTGGTGCTTTCGGAGAGAAAGATATATTTTAGTTATTTTCGCTT